>LNAR01001838.1:0-16361 GCA_001630585.1 Pseudogymnoascus sp. BL549 | reverse complement strand
TGCCGGTTACGCCATTGTGCCGGTTACGCCACGACCTACGTTAGTTATTCTACTTTGTATAGATATTTTAATGGTTTTAACAGCTAGTAATACTAGTATGTTGGGATTAATTAAGTAAGATAGTAATATTGGAATTACCACCTATTAAAATGATTAAACTATTTGCTAATATCTAAGTTGCCACTTAAAATATCAAAATTACTAAATTGCCACCTAAAATAAGTACAAAAGTTGAGTCTTATAAGGTGGCAGTTTAGTAATATTAAAATAGTAGGTAGTAAATTGGTATTTTTTGATATTTTAGGTGGAAGTTCTATAATTAGCTATTAAATGATCTATGCTCTGTTAATGATTTTGGTAGTACCTTAGCTACTTGTTCTATTAGAGGGGTTTTAGTTTAAAATGCATAACATAATTACATACTAAAAGAGGCAAGATATTTGACACAATTGCAACATACCCACTAGTTAGCGTTCTTTTACAATTGCATAACGTAGGTCGTGGCGTAACGAGGGAATGGCGTAGTGAGGGGGGTAGTGGGGTTGGGGTCGCCCCATCAAAATACTACTAACGTAGGTCGTGGGGTAAAGTTGGTAGTGGGTTCAGAACCACCCCATCAAAATCATACATACTACTTTCACTTCTACAATACAACCACTAGAATGGTTGAACAGAGGAGCATTAAGGCCTAGGGGCTTGATTTGCGACTTTCTGAAGCTATTTAGGAATAAAGTCTAGAAAATGCAAATAGACTGCTCTCTTCTATAATAAATTGTAGCGTTCTCAATACTCCTATAAAGCAATATATCTAAAGCTAGCAGATAAGATAGAACAGCTAAATACACATAATATCCTTTAATAAAGAGGGATAGAGAACCTATAGTTAATTATTTAGAAGCATAGGGCTTAAAATAAGGGTAAAAGAGCAGTTTTAAAGGGTTAATTCTACATCTTAACAGAAGAGTTATAGTTGCAAGTTATAAAAGCTAAAGAAGTAATAGCAACAGCTTCACAGAGACCTAGAACAACAATACAACTAAATTACCACTCTATTATTAAGGAAATGGATGATGAAGAGAGCGAGGAGAGTGAGGAGAGTGATAGTGAGCTTACTAATGATGATATAGATGAATTAGGGCTATAGAAAATTAATTGATTTTTTTTTGAAGCTGTTAATGGGGTGGCCTTAGCTCCACTACTGCATCTACGCCACGACCTACGTTATATAACAGTGATTTAGATGATTAAAGCTGCTAATATTTTGATAGGGTGATCCTGACCCCATTACCAACTTTACCCCACGACCTACATTATACTATAGAGTGGAAATCGTTATGTTGATATACTCACTTAATTGTCTTAATTTAGGTAGAAAGCCATTAGGGTGGTAGCGCTTTAGTCATTTGAAAAGTAGGGTTGTTGGTCAGTCCTTTTCAATATTTAGATGGCACTTTAGACATGCCTGTTTCAAAACTTTAGTGGCACTTTAGTCATTAGCTGTAATTAACATAATTGTCGCCTTAATTATTGAAGATATATACAGCGTCAAAAGTACTGCAAATTCTAGAATTGCTGTTGAACTATTTCAAAACCACATAATAAATTACTAGCCACCAGTTTTCTGCCATTTTCGATATTTTAAGTGGCAATTCTGTTATTAGCTGTTGTTATATTTGCGACATATTCTGGTAATGAGGGGAGGCAAGTACCTTTTGTAGCATAATTCAGAAAGGAATACAGGAGTGGGCTTAATGGGTTTATTTGTTCTCCAGTAGCGAAGTTATCGTTGCTCTGCGAGAGAGCAGGGAGACTCTGTTATGTTATTCGCTATGCTTTATATCTGGTAGCATTTTTACGGCAAGCATAGGATCAAGAATCCACCAGGGGGTGTGGAATTCAAGATCGGTTAATGCCATGGTTTTACATCGTTTTTACTGCATCAAAATGTGCATCTCACAGGTCTACGTATAGTTTCATCACCATATTTGAATTTCCATTTCACTAATTTAAACATCATATTATCAAGCACAGCCAACTCCGCAACCAGAGAACGACCCAACACAGCAAGACCAGTCACCATTAGTATTGAACAGCGGGTGTGGCTTAGGCGGATCCTGTCCAGCACAGTTTGCATACCCATCTGCAACTTCAGTTGGCAGCTGACCCGAAAGTGCTGTTATCGTTGTTGTTGTAACCAGCAGGGAGGTCACAGCCACACTAGCAGCTGGAGCCACACACGGAACGGGGCAGGAGTGAGGTTAAGCAACACTATCCTGCCAGGATCATCCACACCATCAAGTGGGCAGTTTAGTTGTGAAGGACGTCCAAATAATTATTATTTGTCACGGCATTCTAAGACGAAGCTGTAACATAACACTTGATTTCAAAAGATATAAATTTTCTTGACTCGTATATGAATTAGTAAATGAATGGCCGGCTATCCCATGGTAGATTAGACGGACAGAATTGATGGCAAACAACATTGGAATCAGTATGATAGTTGTTGAGCGCTAACGATCCACATTAATAGGTGCATCTGTTGGTCTGATTCTGTCGCACATAAAGGAGCTAATCTTGTCGTTAAACCCATGGTGTTGTGTGTCCAAATCACTGTGATCCTCGCCGAGGTAGTTAAATTTAAGTGAATCGCTATTACAACCATGGTCCCTGCATTTATTAGCTCTAGCAGAGTAGCTAGTGCAAAGCAGATTTATGGAATGTTATTCTAACTTACTTGTAAAATTCACAAGTTCCAACTTTTTTATTATCAATACCAATCGATGACACAGAATCATCTAGCGAGGTATCAGGATCCTCTGTTGTTTCAAGATCCTCTATATTAATGCTATACATATCTATATATGTAATATGCTCCCAGAAGAGAGAACATAAGCACAACAGCCAGATTCTTGATTGCTAGGGCTAGAACTTACGGCAGGTGCGCACAATGACATCTAAATGCTGGCACTTGTGGAATGGTGCGTCTATACACAGGCCAATATGTGGCAGTTTTTTTGCTAGAGTAGGTAATGCCACGGCTGAGAGGCCGACGGCAATTGCTGCAAGCTTAGAGCAGTGAATTTTGCGAGAGTTGGAAGGTACTATTGACTTGTTGAGAGCTTGTTGTCCCTTGAAATATAGTGCTTTGTTATATAGAGCTGATGCACTATAGACATCGAGGCATAGCATCCTTCTATAACTAGATGTTTTGCCTGGGATTCAGCTTTGAACAAGGTTGCAGACGGTGTTGCTCGTACAACCCCAAAAAATATCCCAACTGGTCAAAAGCTGAGCTGAGACAGAAGGTTGTAAAGGGCGTTGCTGGTACAGACCAAAGACAAATATATCGACTAGTCTAGAGCTGGCTGAGACATGAGACATCGTCTAATCTATATACACGCCATCTAACCATTATCCAAGATACATGGACCGCCTAGCTCCGAAGCCCAACCTATGAATGAGATAGAGAGACAATTTTAAAAGACTCCAAATTTATATGCAGTTCCAAGAGGGTGAGGGTGTTTAGCAAAATACCCTATTTCCAGTGTCTCATGTCGTGTCCAGTAATTACATGCTAATGGCGTACAAGCCCAGTTTCAATAGCTGAACCAAGCAGCAACCAGTTTGGCGCAAGATAGATAAATGGGATTAATTTTTGTCACAATTCAAATAGAGTTAGTATATGACGAAGTGCATGATCTTGGATAGACAATCATCCAGTATTGTATTTAACGGACACCACTTGTCGTGCGCTCTTTTTTTATTCTATTTCTGGCTGAAGGGTATAACTTCAGCCCATCCCCCCCCCTCTCTCTTTCGCACTGTCTAGTTCTACTTGTGTGTTGCCGTTGAAGGCATTTTCTCCTATGCCGAGCCGGTATATAAAAAAATCATGAATGAGGTAATTGTAAAAAAGAAAATCATGAGATCGTTGAAATCCCCAGAGACGCCCGCCAAACTTGTTGAAGTTGGCCCGCGCCACGCTAAATGCAAGAGCCGTGCCGTCAGTGCAATTGCTCAGAGAGCACCTGAACGGCCGGAAATTATGAGTTGATCCTGAAATATTGAAAACACCAATTATGCCACTGGAAGGACATTTGATACAATTGCTGGTGGGGCATCTTCGACCTTGTCCCCGTTTGCAGCTGCGGGAGCAACACTACCCTCAGCAGCCTGGTCAATGTTTGGAACAGCAAGGCCCTCAAACAGCGAAAACAGTGCGTCGCGTTGATGGAAGTCGTTATGGACTAAATTATGTCAGTTAATGATGAAAATAAAATAAAAAATGCAATTAGTTGACATACCGATATTAACGAGGTAAAACGTCTCCATAACTCGCTGAATAACATTGCGACTTGGGCTTGAGGCGTCATGGCAATGGGCCCAATCCATTCCTAGACGGAAAGCCTCATCCTTCCATGCCAAAAAGCTGATCGTTTCCACGATGGTTGGCTGAACGATTTCCTTTCCAGGAAACACGCCCCAAGTAACAGCGTTTGGTGCATCCCCAGGAGCATTGGATCGAAGGGTGCCTGACTTTGTAACAGCATAGTAGGTCACCTCGGGGTCCTTCGCGATTCTGTCCAGAAGCTCATCGATCAGCTCTGGTGCAACCAAGAGCTCTAGGTATGCCTTCTGGTAGACGTATCCGTTCAGAGGTCCCCATCCGTAAACTGGGTGAGATGATTTAACTCCGTCCACGGCGGGTTGCGAGTTGATTGTAAGCAGTCCGCGCTCGTTAAGCTTAACAAGCTGCTGCTTAATAACATCGGCCTCGTTTGAGATCGGTGCCTCACTCCACGGTAAGCTTTCGATATCGGCATTTAAGTATCGCAGGAATACATTTGCGATGTCCTTGACCGACTTCGGCTCGCCCCACAACTTGATATTCTGCTCATTGCTGCCCTTCAATCCAATTCCGTATGCATCAAGTTCGCCAAAAGCAGGAGACCTCGAATCACCCCATCTGCCGTTGGGGAACTCATCCCATTCCTGAGTTCGCATGACATAAGACTTGTTCCTGTTTCTCCAGAAAATAGGTCGCACATCTTCCCCTCTCCTCCCAAGGCCAAGAGATTGGCGCCATGGCAGAGCTTGCTTTAATGGGCGTTCTTCGGACGGAAGCATCTCGAGCTGTTCAAGAACGCCGCGAGTTGCCTGGGCCAAGTTCATGGTGTAGAAATGTAAATGGTTGATCCCCGATTCGAGGATAGCGCGACACATATCAGTAACTAATCCTCTGCCAATCTCCCTGACAGCGGCGTCATCGTTCTTGACAGGCTCCATGGCTTCGATCCATCCAGGAGGGATCTTCGCATTCATATGGTTGCACCTTCTCAGGAAGCTGGCGTATGTGGAAATTGGCATGATGCCTGGGATGATTGGAATGTTTATGCCCTTCGCCCTAACTTTGCGAACCCAGTCTAAGAAGTTGGGAACATCGTAGAACATCTGAGTCACAATGAAGGTTGCGCCCTCGTCGACTTTTTCCTTCAGGTGGTCAAGCAAAAGATCCGCATCTGTTTGATCGTCACATCCCTCTGGATAACCTGCAACACCAATATCGAAGTGGTTTCCGTAAGCCTTGCGGATATAGCGGACAAGATCCCTCGCGTACTGGAATCCTTCGTCGGTAGCCACCCACTTTTCCTTCTCGCGAGGGGGGTCCCCACGGAGAGCCAGAATATTTGTGCAGCCAGCCTTGTAAGCGTTCTTGAGGGCATCATCGACCTTCTCCTTTCCCATGTCCGTACACGTCAAGTGCATGCAAGTTTCGAGCCCGTAAACCGATTGTGCCACGCTAACCATTTCACATGTCAGTTGCGCATGGCGGCCGCCAGCACCCCAGGTTATGTCAATGAAGCTCGGTCCCAGCCCATGCATTCTGTCCATACGATCGTACAGGTTCTGGACACCCTGGGCAGTCTTCGGTGGGAAGAATTCGAAGGAGAAAGTAGGCTTCCCGGCCTGCTCCCCCTGGTTTAGCATGTCCTTGATATGCATCGTGAAGAATTATGAGAGTGTGTGTGAGGAGCCTAGGTTCAGTTCTGGCACGGAAAATTAGTACGACTGTTGTATCACGGCAGGCTCGTGGAATGATCTGTTCAGGCTGGAGTGAGGAATGTTGCTGGGATAAACCCCCGAACTTCGGTGTACAAATGGAGGGGACTTACCACGTAATTGAAAACCCCGCGGTGAAGCTGAAGTTTGGCTGCTCCTGGTTTATCAGCGTGTCAGCCGAAGTAACGTTTGCGAGCCCAACGATCTGCCTCCTCTCGCTGCATGTACACCACTAACTACGAGTTGGTGGATATGGTGGAGTTTGAGGTTTTTGATGATGGAGGGGAAGAAAGTGGCGGTCGTTAGGTACATAAGTATCGGTGCGACTATCGGGCTGTTTCGAGGTTATAGTGGGGTAACTAATTAGCCTACCTCGCGTTCGGAAAGAGCAACAGGTCCTTGCACCCCCATCCCCCACTACCCAGCCAATTCGATCCCCGAACCTAAATTATAATCCGATGTGAGCCAATTGAAAAGTACCCGACCCTTTTCGTGGGCGTAGGTGTGGGCGACATGGGCGGCATCATCAACTTCGAGCCATGATGAGATCTTACTGTGGCTTTCGGATTCATACATAAATGGCTCATCGTGCGTGGTCGACAATGACATATTGTTATTATTGACAGGCGATCAATCAGCCCACCAATCCCCATGACCCTTCGCCAATCTAAAAGCTGACTGTTGCATCTTTGGGCATCCTATGCAGGTATGCTGATATGCAGCTATGCGGTGTGATTTGAAGGATTCTATTCATTTGCCCGACTAAATGAGTCGCGATACGTATAATTTTAACAACCAGCCATAACCACCTGTACGCTCCGATTTCCCCTGAAAAAAATGACAACAAGACACAGTAACAAAACCAAGCATCATGTCCCATAAAAGAAAGCCGTTTAGCGACTTTGCGTCTTGCCCATACCGCGCTTTCCAGAAAACTAGATAGATGGTTAGTAGACGAACAACGGAAGGAGCGGTAGTAGGTGAGACTTACCAAATGCTTAGGCATGGCAGCTGCAACATGTCTGTCAGCCTCACCAGCACGAGCCATTCTGTTTCTATGCCTCTGGCCCAGCTTGGCGATTCTCTCCGCCTTCGTCCTCGAAGTACCCTCGGGCACACCGTCCTCACGACGGTTGCTCTGGCTTCTAGCACGGCTCTTCGCGCGCATCTTGGCCTCGTACTCGGGCGAGTCAACATCCATAACATCCTCGGTTCCAGTACGGCTGCGAACAACGCTGCGTCCTCTGGACTGCGATCTTGCGCGCGTAGTGAGCGAAGTAGTATCCAGACCAAGCGAGTCCAAGTGGTCCTCCATATCCGTAAGCTTCGCCTTTGTCAATGTACGTGGGATGACAGCCCTGTTCTTCAGGGACTTCTTCATCTTCGCGGCATTTCTGATGAGGATTCTCTTCTCTCTGATTAACTCAGCCTTCATGCGGATATCGGCATCCTCGGCATCCTCAAGATCATCCTCAGAATCGTAGTAACCCTCTGCCTCAAGCTTCTCCTCCTCCTCTTCCAGGGCAGCAAGCTTAGCCTCGATCTCTGGATCGATGAAGTCGTAGACGTTCTTGCCGTCCAGAACTTCAGGAACCTTATCGTACTTCCACTCGTCGTTCTCAAGCATGTACTTATCCTTGAGGTTGACGTTGAAGACACCGGCTCCTCCGTTCTCCTCCTCAATGTCACGAGCAAGCTTGCGGCGCTCAGGGTCGTTCTTATCGTACTTCTTCATCTCCTTGACGGCATCTGGAATGAATGCCTCTCTAACAACACCGTTCATTGGGCGAGCAACGTGAATACGTGCAAGAACATCGCCAAGACGACCACCAACGGCACCGTTGCTGTTTGTGCCAGCCTTGAGCTTCTGGGCCACACGATCCGCAATCAAGCGCTCGCATGCGGCATTCTTCACTTCTTGAACACCCTCCTCCGTAGTGCAGGATAATTGGAGCATCTCAACATCTCCCGGCTTCAGAAGGGCCTGAAGTTGTGCCTGGGACTCAGCATCGAGATCCTCTGGGCGCATAACATCGATCTTGTTGATGACGATGAAGACGAGCTTGTTGGCGAAAAGAGGCTTAATGCTCTGGAAAAGAGCAATCTGGGCGGCAACAGTGTATCCACACTGCTCGGAGAGATCCATGAAGTACAGGATAGCAGATCGCAAATGGGCGATGGCTGTGATCGACTGCATCTCAATCGTGTTCATCTCCTCCAGCGGGTGATCGAGGATTCCGGGGGTATCAATAGCTTGGAATCTGAGATACTTGTAATCGAAGTGACCAACGAACAAACTCTTCGTGGTGAAAGCGTAAGGCTGGACATCAACGTCCGCACGGGTCACGCTCCTCAGGAAACTGGACTTTCCGACATTGGGGTAGCCACAGATGAGCAGCGTTCTGGTGTTGGGGTCGATCGAGGGGAGACGGCCCAAATGCTGGCGGACCTGGTCGAGGTATAGAAGAGGGTCCTTAAGGCGCTTGCAAATGGTGGCCATGCGACCAAGAGCGGCACGCTTGAGCTGCTTGCATTGGAAAAGCGACTGGGCATATTTGAGGAGGCGGACGTAATCGCGGGAAACGGTTTCGATCAGATGCTTCGCTGTCGCTAATTGACCCAGGGCAATACGGAAATGGTCGGCATCGTAAAGGGTGTTCAGAAGATCCTTGTGGAAGGGATGGATATCCTGAAGACGTGGGAAGCCATCGAGAATCAGAGAGATCTTCTCGCTGAAAGTCTCCTGTGTGAACTTGACCTTTCTGGTGTAAAAGTCTAGAGTTGTGGTTAGTTTTTGTGGTTTTATCGTCGACGATTGAAAATGCTACTCACTTCTGATTCTGCTAATCTGAAATCCTGCACGAATCTGCGTGGGGAGTCTCCTCTGCGTACGACTCAACACGATGTCCAAAAACTCCTGCGAAGTCGGCACCGGTTGGATGTCTTTCCACGTAGTCTTCATTTTGGCGACGTTTCTTACGAGAAGAATGTTTCGTCGTCAAATGTCGGTCGCAGTTGAAGCCCACAAAGTTTCGTTGTGAGCTTTTCTGTGGAGGCGCAAAATCTAAAGTTTAGCGCTAAAATAATCGTACCGTCCTTATCGGAGGGAGGATAGGATGTGGCTCGGAGAAAAGCGGCCGCATTTAACCCCACCCGCTCCGAACACCGAAACCAACGCATTCGAGTACAACTTTCGAGTAAGTCACAAATACAACATGGGTGGTTTAATACCATCTATGTGGTGCATGAGATCACAATGAGGATAGTATCCTTCAATAATAACACTTTTAAAACGCTACATGGAAGAGAAGTAATCGCATTCAAGCTATGGCTCTATGTGTTTCGTTCGGTTTAAATCCCATCTCCTTTGTGTAGATGCAGAGTAACTAAGCCCAAAAAGCCGTGGTTGGGTACGCCTTGAGGCCCAAGATATCAATCGATCTTGAAGCCATCAACTGATACCCCGCCTCGAAGTGGCCAATTCTTGGATCCACTTATGGTATATATTATAATATAATCTCTTCTTGGCAGCAAGATTTCTGGCGTTTGGCTATTTTCGTAAAATAATAAACGCCTCTATCATGCCCTCATCCCTGAAAGAGTAAACCTGCAGCAAATTCAACATTTCCATCGCATGCGTTCAATGCATTGATGGCCTCCTCCCTAGAGAAGCCGAGTGCGACCAGCTGGTCAATAGACTCTGGTGAGGGAGCCGGCGCCGCAGCAGCCTGGGGCGGTTGAGCAGGGCGTTGCACTTGGGGAGTTGCAGCGGCCTGCGCCGCCGGCGCGGGAGGTGTATTTGCCGCTGGACCGGCTGGGCCAGCCGGGCCAGATATTGCTCCTGATCGTCCCCCAATGGTAGTGCCACCAGGACCCTCAACTGTGGGCTCGCCAGTCTCTTCGAAACTTCTTGGAATCTCCGCCTCGCCAAGGAACGGTACTTCCACGTCCTGGATAACGAGTCTATCCTTCGACAAATCGATGCATGCTTGGTGTCTTTTGAGCATGTCAAGCCCAAGGAGGAGATCCACATCCTTGCCTTCCATTACAGTAAAGCTGCAAGGCAGGAACAGGCTTCCGATTTTGATCTGGGCTGAATGAACCCGTCCCAAGATATTTGCTGTGCCCACACCTCTTGCGATACCCGCAAAGCGTTTATCAACGAGCCTCATGATTCCGCAGGATTCGGCACAAGATGGTGACATGATGGTTGCTTGAGCTCCAGAGTCGACGAAAGCTTTAACCTTGTGGCCGTTGACCTCGACGTCGATATATAACATGTGAACCCTTCCGAATACTAAAACGCCAAGAGTTAGACACTTCCATCGGTACGAATCGCCAATCTGGGTTACTTGCCTTCGGGGTTGTGCTCAATAGCATTCTGGAGATTCTCCTGCACACGTTCTTCTCTGATCATCTCGGCAATGCGAGTCTGCGCATCGATGTCAAACGGATCCGCGTTGAGGTCGGCAATGTGCTGCTGGCGCCTCATCCGCTCTGTACGCTCTTGATCCTGCATCTGTCGGAACAGCTCAGCAAATCTTTGTGGGTTTTCGACAGCCGCTGCCAATTCCGGTTGTGCTCGCTGGACTTCCTGTCGCATGCGAGGGTTGCCGAGTAGTTGGAGTCGGATGACCTCTGGGTCTTGTTCGTCTCGACTGGCTGGTCGCCTGGCTGGTTGTGCTGCTGGGCCTCCCTGAGGGACACCGGTATTCCCAATTACATCTCTGATGTGCAATGCGAGCATGTCACCATCAACGACCCCCAACTGCTCCAGTGCCTTGTTTTCGTCGGAGAGCAGCTGTCCGTTGAGATAGATGTGTTGTGAAGTCGTCGGAATCTGAGCCTCGGCCTGGACCATGCCCTTCAATGAGCCAACTGTTGTGTCTGCTGGCACTTCGAGGTTGAGAAGGTCTTGCTCGAGGGAGTCTTCTGAGGCAATATTCAGAGTGAGCCGCATCTTGGGCGAGCTCCGAGATCAAGAGTCGCACACCTGGCTTGTTAGTCAATGTTGCAACGAAGGTTGTGGGTGATAACCCTACAATTTGGAGATTCACAAAGTCTAAGATATAGACCTGGTATATTTACTTCGAGACAGCAAGCCGTGTAGAGTGGCCTGTTGACGAACGGTAGAGAGGTTCGATATCAGGCGTTTACGTGGGGTGGGGACGGGGAACGTCTGTGTGTGCTGGTGGTGGCGGTTTTTACTGTTCTCGGAAGTATATCCACCGGAATATAGTAGAATACAAGCGAACGTGCTCGAAAGGTGCAGTTCAGAGGATTTATAGCAGGCACGAGTTGCAGACAGAGGCTTTGTAATGATGTTTTGGGCGAGTGGGCACAAGATATGGAAGCGATCCAGACCGTTCGTGAGAGCTTGTCTCTGTAAGTATCCAGCCAGGCAGGCACACGGAGACTAGTACCTTATTATTCTGGCACGAATATTGAGGCAGCGCCCCGATGACGACGTCAACGGTGATCGTGTCGTCGTTCTTATCGATAATCAACTATCCAAAGGGCCAAATATCATGCGCTGCGCCTCTGTTGCCACGTATTTACTGTTCAGAACTTGGAAGCCATCCTTGAAAATAGACACTGGAGCATTTCACTGTGAAGTTATCCAAGTGCGCACATTGAGCGCGCAGAGATTCACACGCACATGTATGCACATGTATGGATCTAGGATGACCGCGACAGACAGTCTAGTCCATTCACAACAGTAGTGTACTGTCAGAATCGTGGGATTTCATAGCAGCATACCATACCATACCGTGTTGATCAGACACCTTGAGGGAAAGAGGATTAGTTGGTCGCTGTTCCTACAGATGATTAACCTTGTCTTGTCTTGCTTTGTCTCGCCTTGTCTTGCCCTCAAAGTACCTTTCCCCAGCCGCTGTCAACCCACCCAACTTATAATCCGAGTCCCGTGTTTATAGTATACTATATTATTATATATCTTCTCTTCTCTTATACCATACATTCTTGGCCTCACACGATCTAATCAAGTCTAAAAAAGCCAGCCAAGATCCGTTGGGCTGAATTATTGGGTGGTAAGCCTTATCGCCAGCTAGTCTGCCCCTCATCACCCCGCAATCTCTCCCACGCGAAAACGCCGCTACGTATGACGATGAGCGAACGATCTATGCCTGGCCCTTACGCTTAACATGGCACTCTGACCTGACACTCTCCACAGAAACCTTCAACCATGCCTCTCGATCCCGATCACCAGGAGGTGCAGGATGCACCCATAATAGACAATGTCGATGAGATTGGCCTGCAAGGCGACTACGCCGATGACGCTAATAGCAGGTACGTTATCATCAACGACGGCGACGCGGGGCAACAGGGCGAGGGAGAGGGACAGGCCCGGACTCTGCGCTCTCTACACCCGTATACGCGTCCGTTGACCGTCTCCGACCTCGACTCTTGCATTGCTCTCGAGAATGCCGCCTTTGACGAGAATGAGAGATGCAGCCCGGATAAGGTGAGCTGGTTCTTATATGTCACGTGTCGGTCGTTCTTATTCCTCCTCGCTGCTGCCATTGCGAGGGTGTAGTGCTGCGTACTGTTGTGCACCTGCTCACCCACCTGAGGATCTTTGTATTTTTCTGTAAAACTCCCACTTACGCTTTGTCGTTGGCATCTTGCCCGGGGTGTTGACTCCGCCTCTCGAGGCGAGTCAATATCTCAACATCACCTGAGGACCCCAATCTAGCACAACCAACAAACACAACCACTAGCATTGAAATCTAACCAACCTAAACAGTTCAAATACCGCCTCAGCAAATGCGGTGAAATCAGCCTCGGCCTCTTCTGCACCGCCACGCCCGACTCCGACATCCCCGCCGCGACCCTCAAGACCGGCAAGCCTGTCGAAACAAGCCGCGCCAACGGCGCCGTCAGCGTCCTCCTCGCCCACGTTGTCGCCACCAAGACGCGCGACGCCCTGGCAACGGATGTAGCCATGGACTACCCGAAGGACTGGGAGACCGTCAAGAGGGATGAGCATAAGGAGGGCCACCATGAGGATGGGAGGACCATCTGTGTGCATTCCCTTGCTGTGCTGCCGGAGTTTCAGGGGTCGGGGATTGGGCGCACGATCATGATGGCGTATATGCAGCAGATGAATGGGGCTGGAATTGCGGATAGGTTGGCTATCATCGCGCACGGGGTGAGTTGAACACTTTGACTATTGAGGTGTGTATTGCTGACTATGAAGCCTTTGGTGCCGTACTACGAGAAGCTCGGCTTCGTGAGCAAGGGACCTAGCGAGGCCCAGTTCGGAGGAGGCGGGTGGTTTGATATGGTTAGTTTTCTACTAATCCCGTCTGAAACTAAACCACGCTAACGCCGACAGATATTCGACCTCAAGTCCATCGAGGCGAGAGCCATGTACGGATGATTTGAGCGAGCACAGGACGGTAGCGCCGCGCCGCGTCGCATCACATGGTCGAGTTCAGGAGGAAGACATAGGGTGGATGAAGTCGGGCAGGCAGGCAGGCAGGCAGACAGGCGCCGCATTGTATGCATTTGCTGGAGAATATCATATCATAGTGCCTATCCGGCAACAGCAGTTCAACTATCTTAGTTTGTAGACACACGGTTTCAGCACCGCTGCCTCGCTCGACACGGGCACCTCCTCCTCCTCCAGGAACTTGGGCTTCGCCTTTGGCTTCCACGTCGTCTGGCCCATCTTCTCCATCCCCTTGGGCACAGGCACGCACTTGCCCTTCATCGGCGCGAGGGCCTTGACGAACGTCATCTTGACGAACATCCTGTTGCTCAGATCCACCGCCTTCTCGCCCTGTAGCACAAACCCCCTCTTCCGTAGCACCTCCACGAAGGCCGAGACATCCGTCTCGGCCTTGACATCATCGTGCCCGTCCACCTCAACAAGCAAATCCGCATTATCAGCATCCTCATCCGCCTTCTTCACCGCCGCCTTCCCCGCTAACCCCGTCGCAGCAGCCTTCTTTCTATTCCCCACACTATGCTCCACCACGCGCTTACCCCCCGCTCCTCCCCCTCCAACCCGTCCAAACCGGCTCTTAATCTCCGCAATCCACAACTCCCCCTTCCAATGCAAGATCCTGTACGCCTCCTCGATGAAATCAACCCAATTCGTGCCCATGAGCGCGAGACAGAAGATGGCGACATCACAGCTGTTATCCTCTAGGGGTAAATTGGAAATATCCGCCTTCGTCACAAACGGACTCGGGTTCTGCAAATCATAGCTGAAAACCTGCACCTTGAGCGCCTTCTTCTCCTTCTCCAGCGCCTGCGTCAGCTTCGCGTCACCACACCCAAGATCAGCGATATAGCATGTCCCCACCGTCCTCGGCAGCGGCAACTTATCAATCGACGCCGCCGTATCAGGGTGCTCGCCCTTCCCGCGCGGGTTCGCAGGCACCTTCCCCCGACGCCGGATCTGCTCAATATACGTATCCACGGGGTTCTCGGGCCAGACCTCGACCTGTCGTCTGAAGCCCTCGTGGTACTCGTGGAACATCTCGGGGTTCTCGGAGAAGAGGGAGAGGGAGTGTGCGGAGGGCGTGGTGTACAGCGTTTGGTTTAGGTGGCGGAAGCGCGCTGAGACGAGCTTTTGACGCATAGAGGCTTGGAGGGGGGTTAGTTTGGGTTGCACTTTGGCGGGGGCGGGTGCGGAGATCGTTTGCGTCGAGGTGGGTGTGTTGGTCGTGGTGGCGTCGGCGCTGGCTTTCGCTTTCTTCTCGCGCTTCTTGTCTTTCATGGTCTTCCGCTTCTGGCCACGCTCGGAGAGCGTTATCGTGGTTGCTGGCTCGGTGGCGGTGGCTGCGGCGGGCGCCTTCTCATCTGCAGCTTCGGTGGCGGCTGGTGCCTTTGCAGCTGGGCTGGTTGGCTCCTTCGCTGGCTCTTGTGTGACCTTCTGTCTCTTCTCGCTGGGCTTGGGCTTTCCTGCCTTGCCTCCCTTGGGCGCCTGATCCTTCTCAATGACTGAAGCGTAGAGATCGGCTACATTGTCCTCGCTGACATTGGCCTGCTTCTGGTCTTTGTTCGCACGCTTGCGCTTCTTCCCAGCTGCGGCCCCAGCCTCTGCGTCTTTCGAAGCTTCATCTGCCGTTGGCGTTTGCTCTGTTTTGGCTGGTTTAAGGGTTTGTGTTTTCAGCGCGCTGGCCGGAACCGACCATCCTTTTACCGCGAACATGGTGATCGGAGTAAAAGAGGGAGTTTCGTGGTTGTGGTGTGTGGATTGTGAAGTTTAGAATTATTTCGTTATCGGCCACAGCTTGGCCTTGATAAAAAATTCGGAGACCAAATAATTCCTCGCTTCGGTTACCCCACACTTTTGGCTCGTACAGTGCAGTAAGTGCAGTAACAGTCCAGTACGGTAGAGTACAACTGTACTACATACAGTACGCGGTAACTTGTTAAGGCCGAAATCCGGGAGGAACCGATCTGATATGATGGACATGATTATGTACCTTTTGTCACTCTAGCTTGCTGCTGTGTCTCGCGGAGACAGACAGTACTTCGCATCCCTCGTTCCCATTCGAGACACGTATAACTACATATTCCATATTCTTACACTATGCAGCGCGTACGGGGCAGAATTATGTTATGCAGTATCTTCCTTCGGATTACCGCGGATGCAATTGATGCCGACAGGTAGGTGATGCTGAATAGCCTGGGGGGAGGGAGGGCCTAGAATCCAAATGAGGGCCTTCACGACTCTCCCAAAATAGCCACTCGGTGCAGACGTGCGTCTGTTGCAGTAGCTCCCTCTCTGGGATTCACTAGGTAATTCGAGAAGGCGTTTTTATGCATCAAGCAATTAATCTTTCTCAGCTGGCATCATCCCGCATCCCGTCGACGGGATGGGGAGATGAGGGCGGGTGCTGGGGAGATGCTGGGTGCTGCGCCATGTCGGGGACGATGTGATAGGTCGAGTGCAGGTGGGCGTGCATCTGGGTGTGCATCTACCCGTAGTATTGGGATATGGAGGGAGGGGAGGGAAGCGGGGGAGAGGGGAGGCGTAGTTGTGGTTGTGGCATATAATTGGGTTCTTTTTATATATATACTCAAATAGATGTGGGCGGACGTATGTGTGTGTGGGCGTGTGTGTAAGTGCGCATATCTGAATATATGCATAGTACGTACAATATAATAATTTGGATATTTTGTGTGTGTGTGTGTGTGTGGAATGGAGATGGAATGTGTTTGTGTGTTTGTGTGTGAGTGTCTGTAGTGATACTCCCACTCTACGGCGGTAGTCCCCACAACAGCTTCACTGACTTGACTTGCCTGCCAGTCAGAAATGAGAA
>LNAR01001837.1:0-16282 GCA_001630585.1 Pseudogymnoascus sp. BL549 | reverse complement strand
GGGTTAGAAGGGGGAGTGAGCTTACTTGATCCCTCGATCTGTGAAGATTTGTTAGTTTGGAGCTGTGGTTTGGAGGAATGGAGGTCCACCTGGGTGGCTACTCACCATATTCTGAACGTGCGATAAACATGATTGCTTGCTTGGCTGGACTCTACCAGACGAGAGCTGAGGTGTGAATGTGAACCGTAGCTTGAGGTAGATTCGTAAAAAGGTGTGAAGGTTCTGGTTGTCTGTCTGGGTATTCGTAGAGGGAAATGGGAGAGTGAGGTTGTTGGAAATGGAGCTTGGGTCCTGGGTTGATGGCAAGGCAGGCACTGGTCCACGAAGCTGTGTCGAATGGAGCTAATGGGTGAGCTAGGTAGAGCGAGACATGCAGCCCAGATTTAGCGAACCCGCGAGGCGCGTGTCTGGTCGCTACCCCACGCGTCACCAAATCGACCGAGAGAGACGAGGGAAATGACAAGGCTGAGCCATTTTCTCCATGGGAACGTAACGGATATTTTTACGACTTCGACAATAACTGGAAAGTCGTATAATGTCTTCATCCTCGAACCAAAGGGCTGCGACAACTAGCGATAGGAGGACTACCACCGGTGACAATGTTTTGAGCTCTAAGGCCCGTCTGGCTTCGACGCTGGGAGGAAGCAAAACCGACAGAGATGGGAGACAATCACAGTCGCCGCAGAATGCGCCCGGCGTCCCTCAGCACAGGCGCATGCCATCCGGCTCGCACTCTCAGCGCTCCAGCAGAACAGTAGAGGAGAGACGAACAGAGCGTCACCAAGTGACAACCCGCGAGACCCTCTCTTCCCGCCCGCGAAGCCCAGAGCGACGACAGCCGCCACAAGTGGTGCCGACAAGCAGGGCGAGACCAACCGAGCGCACGAGATATGCAACACCAGATGTTAAACCGATACCGAGCAAACCTGAGTCTCAGCAGCTGCCGTGGGATCCTCAAGCGGTTCTGATACCACATACCAGTGCGCCGTTAGCTGCGCGGATTTCGATTCCTCCTTTGGCTTCCCAGGCGCCGCAATCATTGCAGCCCAGACCTCTGCAGGAGCTTTCGCTGGATGCTCAGGAGTCGTCTATACTGGAGGATCTGTTGTTTGTCTTTATGGGCTATGAGGGGCAGTACATTCGATTTGCGTCCTCATATAACCCAAGTGCTGAGAAAGAGCGCCTTGCTGGTCCCACATTCAAAATACACCCAGGCTTGGATCCGAGTTTGCGGGACCTTACTACGACTATGCTGAAGATGGCGACTCATTACATGGCCGTGGAGGCATTTGTCGAAGTGCAGAGCCGGGAGGAGTTTGGGGCTGTGAACCACGCTCTTTGCGCAGCCATACGGAAGCTTTTACAAGACTACCTCGTTCTGATCGCTCAGTTGGAGACGCAGTTTCTCACGAATCCGTCGTTTACTCTACATGTTCTCAACCTCCACACGCTTCCTACGAGTCATATGATGTTCCAGGTTTATTCGTTGGCGCATGAGATATTGAAGCGGAACTCGCTGTTAGAAGAGGACTTGGAGGACTCGGAAGGCGATTTCGACGACATAGAAAATATTTTGGAGACCCTTAGAGAGGGGGGTGATCTTGGGCCAGGTAGCATACCGGGCAAGAAGATCTGCAAGGGCGGGAATGTCTTGGGGTTGATTACAAGGAGGCTTGAAACTATGTCGGGAGATCCGGCGGCGAGAACGCTGCTGACTGGTTTGCTACGAGATGCAAGTCGGCCGTATATGATGATGCTGAACGAATGGCTCCATCATGGAAGTATAAAAGACCCACATGCAGAGTTCTTGGTCAAGGAGCAGAAGAGCATCAAGCGCGAAAGGCTGGAACAGGACTATACGGACGAGTACTGGGAGCGGCGATATACGGTCCGAGAGCAGGATGTGCCTCCACAGTTGGAGGCTGTCAAAGACAAGGTCCTCCTCGCTGGAAAGTATCTCAACGTTGTCAGAGAGTGTGGTGGAGTGGATGTCAGCAAGGCCGTCAAGGACGTGCCAAGGTCATTTGACGACAATCGATTCCTAGACAACGTCAACAGCGCATACGCACATGCGAACGAGTCGCTGCTGAGGCTCTTGCTCACAACACATGCACTCCCTGCCCGCCTCAGGTCACTGAAGCACTACTTCTTCTTGGACCAATCCGACTTCTTCTCATACTTCCTTGAGTTGGGAACGTCTGAGCTACGAAAGCCTGTCAAAGCTGTCAATACGAGCAAACTACAATCGCTGCTGGACCTTGTTCTACGCCAGCCTGGTAGTGTTGCTGCCCTTGATCCGTTTAAGGAGGATGTCAAGGTTGAGATGAACGACATTAGCTTGACAAACTCATTGACAAGGGTTGTTAACATTTCCGGTATAGAGGAGGGCGAGAAATTCCAGGCCCCGGCGCAGACGACCGCAGAGACAGAGAAGTCAGCCATCGGTTACACATCTCTCCAGCTAGATTACTCGGTTCCGTTCCCTGTATCTCTGGTCATTAGTCGGAAGACAGTGTGGAGATACCAGGCACTATTTCGATACTTGCTTTCGCTTCGCTATCTGGAGCAGCAGCTTGTTTCGAGTTGGCAGACTCACAACAGAGCAACGGTGTGGACTCACAAGAGCTCGCACAGGCCCATCGAAATGTGGAAACGAAGGGCATGGACTCTACGGGCCCGTATGCTTGTGTTTGTGCAGCAGCTGTTGTACTTCTGCACTGCTGAGGTTATAGAGCCGAATTGGCAGGCACTCATGGCCCGGCTAAAGACCAAGGATGAGAATAAGGATGATTCTGCGCCAGCGAGTCGCACTGTTGATGAGCTGATGCAGGATCACGTTGACTTTCTTGATACTTGCCTGAAGGAGTGCATGCTCACAAATAGCCGGCTATTGAGGGTGAGTAGTCCATTTGCTAAACATTGTTTATAACACATACTGACTATCAATAGGTGCACTCGAAACTCATGCAAACTTGTTCTATGTTCGCCAGCTACACGGCATGGCTTTCAAGGGAATTGGAGAAGACAGATACGGACTTGAACGGCCCCAACAAGCCGAATAACATGAGCAAAAAGCAATGGCAACGGTTCCAGGATGAGCGAAGCGCACGACACTCCGACTCGGCCTCTAGCGCAAAGGTCAGCGAGGCCGCCAGACTCGAGAAAATCAACGAGACGCTCCACAAGTACGAGTACAATTTCAGCAGACATCTTCAGATTCTGCTAGATAGCCTCAACCACTATGCCGCTACCGAGACTGTTGTGCTTCTCGGCCTTTGCGCCAGGCTCAGCACGGCGAACCAAGGAACGCCGTTCAGTGGCCTGAGGACTGACGAGGACGGTATTGCATGATCGGTTGGTTTCCAGAATAAACATGGAAGTATTGAGCGGCGTTTGGGGAAAAGGTTTAATGATATCCATGTCTACCAAGAAAGTTTCCTCTTGACGAAGCAATCTGTGGAGTTTACGTACCAAGCCAGAACTGGCAGATCCGGTCGGTCATGGCGGGTTAGGAGTAGCGTCTCATTAGATGTTGTATATAAATGTACTGTACAATAAGTGCCTCAATGGCACTGCAATATTCTGTCCCCCGTCTACCGTTGGTGCCCAATTGCATCGTACAAGCCCGTCAAGTCAGGATCTCCTGATCGTCCCCTACGCCAACAACTGCTTCACAATCCTCGCGACATCCGACCTCTCCACATTCTTCTCCCCCAACACCTCCTTACTGAACACCTTCTTCAGCACCTCTCCCATTTGCAGCTTCGCCTGCCCCGCCTCAGCCTTCAACCCCTCCACCACCTCCCCCACAACCTTCCTTATCTCCTCCTCCCCCATCGTCTTAACCTCCCCAATATACTCCTCCATAACCTTCATCTGCTCCGTCTCCTTATCCGCCAAATCCTGGCGACCAGCCTCCACAAACTCCTCCGCAGCCTGCTTGCTCGCCGCGGCATTCTTGCGCACAAGCGCCAGCATCTGCATGTCCGTCACAATCGGCGAAGAGGTCTTGGAGGCGTTGAGGGATTGCGACAGCAGCGCGCGGAGAACGTTGAGCTTATTCTTGTCCTTGTCTTGCATGGCGGTCTTGAGGTCCTTGCTGTCGAGGCAGGGAGATTAGTACGTTGTAACCTGACGGGGTGGGATGGGCAGAGCCTTACCGGATCTTGAGCAGCATCGGCGGAGCGGTGCTCGTGCCGGTGGAATAGAGGCGGCAGCATGGTCGCGCAGCTCTGAATACAGTTCGTGAAAGCATGATGAAGTGTATGGGGGCTTTGATGAGTTATCGTGAAGCTGTTCGGAGCTCAATTGATCAGTCGCAAGGTGCTGTGCTTCTCGTGATGTCAACTTTTTTGCTGGCCCGTTTCTCGGAATGGGAGGCTAGACGCGCCGTCCGAGACGCGGGCCGTAATCGTTGCGGGACCCCTGCAATCATGGGGGGGGCCGTTTAAGGTTTCCATTAACTCGCTTCCCGTCCGAGGTTCCACGTTGTTCAGGGAGTAAATGCGGTACTTCCGCTATTCTAGGGTGTGTAATATCAAATTTGGTTCTTTCCCCCTGGAGGCTGCATACATGGCCCGTCTCCTAGCCAAATCTACACAAGTCTCAAAAAAATGGTACGAATTGAGTCTTTTAATTTCTCGCTCTTACTTTAGTTTATTTATTCCTGAGACACCGCCTTTTCATTCTAATTACCCACTTTTACTAATTCACAAGGGCAAGAGAACTTTCCATATCGGGGCAACCACTGAACTGATCATGTGCTTGCCATGCTCCGCTTCGATGCATCGTGATTTCAATAAGTACAACGAGCATGGTATTAGCAAAGCAGGCCCGTTATTCCATCTTCGAGGTACAGGACCAGAGATGAGGGGATATTCGGGGGAATAGCAACTGCAGTTAAGTCTCAGATGGACAGGGAGTTTGCTTCTATTCCGTACAAGCAATTCTCACACGTTCCACCGGACCCTGCTCCGTACTCCATACCGTCCCGTCCCGCAATAGTGGTATCAGAGCCCTTGTGGATTATCGTTTGAAAGTCAGGCTGCAGGATTTTCAAGAACGCACTAGAGTATAAGTAGTTCAGTTCCGGCCGTCTTTCGTACAGTACTCTGAAGCTTGGACGCAGCCTATGCTATTCGCGCGCCACCTATACCTTTCTGAGAGCAAGAACGGCTGGTTTTATCTCTCCAACTGGACTCCATTCGACGCTCATCGTAAATGACATCATTAAGACCCTGTATAACTGCTCAGGGGGCCAAAGAAATTGGGAGGAGGGGACGAACTCATGCAGGCAGACACTTGCCTTGTTTTGATCGGTACTGTACCCAACAACCCGAATACAACCATACGGGATGATGCAACCAACCATCGCTTACCACCCAAGGCAAGGAAGGTAATCGGGACAGACATGATTTGGCGGGTCGACTTGGTGTGCTGTACCGAATTACCGGTATCAGATATTTCACACAGGGCGCTTGCTTGGGTAGCACAACCATGCAAGCGTAGATTTTCCCTTGGTGTTTAAGACGGCGGGATGTCGGGTCAGCCAAGGTAAGTGGTACAGTAATGTACGTATGAGGCTAGTAACGGGTGAAGGCTGCTTCCTTTGGAAATGGAGCGAATTTTTCGCCCTATTGAGAGCCTGCCACGCTCCCCACGGCTCGTCTGCCCCTAGTTAACTCTCGGCCCAGGAGCAGATTACTTAACGGCGCGCCATCGTTCTGTCCAACGTGGCTATCAAGCGTGTTTCTAGCCCCCGACGGTCCAAAACAGCCTATCCTATATTCCATTCGCTTCAGCCAGCCGGCCCACTTCGACCTACTGTAGTTCCAAAATTCCTGTGGGAGAAATACACCTAATCCCGTGAGGCATGATATCCAGTTGAGAGACGCCGTGTAACCTTAGCGGCAACTGATTAACACCAAGTTGAACCCTCCGCCATCGTCTGTATGATTAGCCAGAGTCCGTTGTCGGTATATCTCCGCATATCTTAGCTTTTTGTAAGCAATTCTATTGGGCTGGGCATGTCGCTCACTAGCAACCATGCCAGCCTTTCCCACGGCTCAATAATAATTCCAACAGTGTGATAATTAGTCCCGCCTGGTGTACAGTAGTTGGGCTGCCTATGAAGGGTGGCGGAGAAGTCCAACACATCAACGACACCCAAGGTTTAGAAAAGTACAAGCCATCGTCCCAGCAAATCGGTCAGAATCTGACAAACAGTCGGAAGAAGAGTACTCCTCCCAAGATGTCGTCAAGGTAAGCCACCGATTCAAGCCCAGCTGCATCAAGGTGTGCGGAGTTGACGTCGGACAAGTTCTCGTGATCTTGATGAAGGCACGACTGAAGTTGACCCCCGCTACCTGGAAACGGTTACATACCATAACAGGGAGTACCAACAGTATTCTGTAGAGAATTCAATATATTTCTCGCCTATTGACGAGGTGATAATCGCCATGCCTCCAGCAGGGGCCTCTTGATACCCTAAGGCTGTCGCTAACTTGCGGTAGGACGAGATTGAGCGCTTGACGCGGCAGCACAGGCTCCTTTCCATCGTCTTCGACGAACGACTCGTATTCCCACCCGTCAATAACCCAAGAAGAATCCTCGACTGTGGACATGGATCTGCATCATGGGCTGTCGATGTAGCTGAGCAGTATCCGCGCTGCGAGGTTTGTAGATGTTCATCTTGCTACTGCGATACTCCTGAATCAGACGTAGCGAGTGGTCCTCCATGGAAAGCGACAAGGAGCGACAACGACCAACGCAAACATGATGACTATAACCATATTTGGACGATCGAAGAGCTGACTTTTCCTCCAACCACTTTAGGTCTATGGAGTCGACATAAGCAGCCACATGCAGCCAGATGACATACCTGTCAATCTCCATCTTCAGGTATGTTTCAAAACATTAAATAGTACCCCTCTTTTCAGCGATACCGGTCGCTGCTTGCCCTTGATATTCCATTTTCGCAAGCTGGGCTTTGCCATCACACCGCGGGCTGCAACCTCAAGTCCTAAGGTCGAGCAACATGCGCAACGACGTCTTCAACTCGTCCTTGGTAATCCGCACAACCGATGAACACATGCTGATGAGCTTGACACTTAGGTCGACGATCTCAATCGAAGGTTGGTTGGGCTCAGACTCTTTGATCGAGACTTTAACCTGACGATAATTCCAGATTCACCTTCGCTCGAAACTCATTCGACATTGTACACTCCCAGCTCGTAGCAGGTAACGACGAACCATCCTGCCTATCCAAGAAGCGAGGCTGATGAATCCAAACAGGTGGCATCAACGCAGCGAGATGGACCACGTATCTTCGAGACCTATTCCGCGTTACAAGGCCAGGTGCGAAACGAACTCTTCGAAAGATAGATTAACAGTTGTTGATTTGTGCTCTCCACAGGTGGCTGGTGTCAAATGGTCGAAGTCTATTACCAGGTTCAGTCATACAACGGCACGTTGACGGATGGTATGCTGCTGGCGCCTTGAAATAAACCAGCCGAGATGTTGATTATATGGCAGAACACGGTCTTCGACAGTGGAGCACACGAATGTTCCAAAGTATGGAAGGCCTCAAGGATCTCCGAATGCCTCTGCATCTGGCCAATGCAATGCGGACCGCGGGGTTCGTGGATATCGATCATAGAATGATACCATTGCCCACCTGTGCATGGTCCGACGGTGAGTTGAGTTTCGGCCAGCAATGCAAATAGTCGTCCGGCACTGACTAGAATTATCAACCAAGACGAACGAGAAAGAAGGATCGGCGCTGGAAACAGAGACAACGTTCAGAGCTTTCTCTCGTCTCTGGCAATATACCCATTGAGTATGTACTTTGCTTGGATCTTCGATTCGCAGAATCCGTTGTTAACACTGTCTCGATAGCTGAGAGACTCGGAATGGCACCGAATGACGTTCAGCTTCTGATAGCCCATGCCCGAAATGAAGCAGATAACCCAGCATTCAAGGTAAGTGGTGTGCCCAACTGCTGGTAGCATTTCTAACCCAGTGGGGGTTCGCAGGCGTATTTTCCGCTGTAAGTACTACACCCGTATGCGTAATATATGGCTGACAATTCCCGCAAGGTATGTTTGCATCGGTCGAAAGGCGCCTCAGTCAAGATAGCTTTGGCGTCGTGGAGTGATGTATAGTGGCGCAACGTGTCTCCTGCGGAGAGCCGCAATACATACTCGAATGGGTTCCACTTCGTCATGGTAGTATGCTACTGAAGTATGTATACGAGTTGTTGTCGAGTGGGGATCGCCATAAGCGGGACGCTTTGGATATCGTTGTTTGGGTTAAGAGCGCTTGGTAATATTAGTAACTATATCCTGGTGTTACAATCCAGAGCCTACATACCAATGTCGATTGGGTTGGTAGGGACAAGCAGACGCTTATCCATTGCATCCGTTACACCGAGCCCTTCGGAAATTAAACACTTGAGTTCAGTGAATGCTCATCGAGGATTCCAAGTGACGATTGTGATCGTTTCTTGCTTTCGAGGCTCTCAATCGTCACCTCACATAATAATAACAGAGACGACGCCTGGTCTATCAAGTTCTGTTGAAGCCCATGATGTTAAAGACCTTGATTCAATGAGGGGCAGAACACCAAAGCTGCCTCCGCGGTTGATCTTACACACTCTGCGGAGAAACTCTTGCGTCGTACGTCAGTTTGTGCCTTCAGTCTCTCCATGAAGGCCATTCAGCATGGACAATTTGTAGGCTGTGTTGCTCTGACCATAGTTGGGCAGATTTGCTGCCCAACAACACCCAGGCGCAGGTAATGCTGACGTTTATGAGAATCAAATCGATGACAACGCCGCGAAGAGCACTTCTTTCTTCACAAATATGCGCGAAGGAGGCAGGGAAGTCCAGCAGCGATTGGATGCAGGTATAAACCGTACATCTTGGATCGCCAAGGCATGTCCAACCCCTATCGGCGCAAGGTCGTGTTTGTGTGAGGTTACAGCACTGTCGTCGCCAGCATGATGACAGCCTCGCGAAGCAGAAACGTCATGTTCTGGACAACATTGAGGTGGATGATAGCAGAGAGTTTACGATAGATTGAGGAGAAGAATTCAGTACTATTACACCCTCCTGAGATACCTTAAAACACATCACACACCTCTACCCGGATGGAGCTAGGTTTCCCTTCGCTACCAAGCTGCTGGGAGAGCTCACGTACGCGCCGCGCGCGTAAAGTGGTTCTGTGGGCAAACGCGGTCATCAAAGCAGAACCAGCGACTCGGAGGAAAGTATGACGTCCGCATGTTATATTATAGGTTAACGATATATATATACTGTTGAATACTGTCCTGCACGGCAGCAGAGGGCATTGTATTGCTAAAACAGTAGGGCTATGGTACCAAAATCGCCCTACCCCAATCTCCCTTCCCTTTCCTGCGCACAACGAGCGCGTTCAAGTTTGTGGGATAAAAGGGGCTCCCGTGCAAAAAGCAAACACATCATATGTCTCAGCTACGCGCATGCTCTCCATATCTCCAGAATCCCCAAAAAATATGCCTTGTGGGCGCGACTCCGTACGCTCATTTCCTTCTTGGCCACTCGGTACTAAGTTTAGAGCCATGACCATGTCGATTCCAGCGATGGGAATCTCAGTCCCGGGTCCCCGGAGGCCCGATTTGGTATTAGTTCCCGTTCCCAAACCTTAAAGCCCGCATAACGATCTGGTCACATGACATTTATTCCTCTTTTCTTACCCCTGACGCTGTTTATGCAAGCCACGACGATATGAAGTTGAATTGTCGAAAGTAAAGAGCAGTTCTTGGCTTGTGTGTTTTGGCATCAAAATACCATCAGTAACTTCGCCCAATTTTATATGTGGAAAGGGATAACTCGTTGGGTTGTGCTAATTTTCGACTGCCCTTTACCAAGTGAAGAATCATGTATGCGCCACGCTACAACTGTAGATACTATCCGGTCCTATACTCTAGGTGCACACCTCTATACTCTCTAGTATTATTAGTTATTGTGAAATAGAATTGTCGATCTTTGCTACGGAATATCTGATCTGCGCTACTCAAATAATACACAGTTGCGTCTTTGGCATTTGTGGTGCTCCGTAAATTTATAGATCTCTGATAGCTACGGTAGTATTCTGCGCAATCTGTGCAATCTAGAAATTCTTCATACTCAAACTTCTGCCAGCCTCGTCTGCGCAACATTGTTCACCCCAGAATAAAATCGCCCAAGATGCCTTCCACTCACAAGAAAGAGAAGCCATGGGACACGGATGATATTGACAAGTGGAAGGTTAGTTCAATCACTTCTTTTAATTCTCTACTCCAACTACAGCAGTACACCCCGCCTCCTCTGTGCTTTACTGACCATATCGCAGATTGAGGCATTCAAGCCTGAAGATAACGTAGGGGGCACATTCACAGAAGAGTCGACCTTCGCCACTCTTTTCCCAAAATACAGAGAAGTCTACTTGCGCGAGGCCTGGCCCCTCATCACAAGGAGTCTTGAGAAGTTCGGCATCGCATGCACGCTCGATCTCGTCGAGGGTTCCATGACCGTCAAGACCACCCGAAAGACCTACGACCCCGCCTCCATCCTCAACGCCCGCGACCTCATCAAACTCCTAGCTCGCTCAGTGCCTGCGCCACAAGCAGTGAAGATCCTCGAAGATGGCGTCGCATCCGACATCATAAAGATCCGCAATCTGGTTCGCAACAAGGAGCGCTTCGTGAAGCGTCGCCAGCGTATTCTCGGTCCCAATGGTTCCACCCTCAAAGCGCTGGAGCTTCTCACAGAGTGCTACATCCTCGTCCAGGGAAACACTGTCTCGGCCATGGGCCCATACAAGGGCCTGAAGGAGCTGCGCCGCATCATCGAAGACTGCATGTCGAACATCCACCCTATCTACCACATCAAAGAGCTCATGATCAAGCGCGAGTTAGCAAAGGATCCAGAACTGGCAGGCGAGAGCTGGGATCGCTTCTTACCGCATTTCAAGAAGCGCAACTTGAGCAAGAGACGTGTGCCACTGAAGGTTACGGATAAGTCCAAGAAGGTCAGGACGCCATTCCCGCCACCGCAGGAGAAGAGCAAGGTCGATTTGCAGATCGAGAGTGGAGAGTATTTCCTTAATAAGTCGGCGAAGGAGAGAGCGGTGCAAGAGGATCGCTTGGAGAGGCAGAAGGAGAAGAAGATTGAAAAGCTGGCGCAGAGGGAGAAGGAATTCGAAGCGCCGGATGAGGACGGCGAGAAGAAGGAGAAGAAGAGGAAGAGGAAGGCTGAGGGAGAGGAAGAGTCGGAGAAGCCGAAGGAGAAGAAGAAGAAGAAGACGTCAAAGGTGGCTGACGAGGAGGAAGAGGAGGAGAAGCCAAAGAAGAAGAAGAAGAAGTCCAAGGTCGAGGGAGATGAGGAATCAGAAAAGCCGAAGGAGAAGAAGAAAAAGCGAAAGTCAGTGGCAACAGACGAGGAATAGGTTGCATCGCTGGGAGCGACTGTCATTTTGGCGATGGAGTATCATGGCTAGCATTTCGTGGAAAGGCGTTTTATGTTTTCAGATATCATGCCCTAGGACTGGAGGAGAAGGACGGGTTGATGTGTATGGTAGTGATCCAAGCAGCCCCACAGACTGTGTATTTATTACCCTCAAGGATGATTATGCAAATGCTACCCCACACCCGTCAACCTTATTATTCTATACAGTGATCGTGACAACCCCCAACTGGTACAAACTCTCAAACATCCGTCTCGCTCTCATCCAACTCCCTCATCCTCTCCCTAAACTCCGCCGCCTCAACCCTCATCTCCTCCTTACTCCTCGCCTCCCTATCCGCATCCTCAATCCTCGGAAACCTCCCTCCCGGCACAGGCCTCTTCGCCATTTCGCGATCCCACAAATGACCCCCTACATTTCCCCCCTCTCCCGCCATCTCATCATAAATCCCATCCCCCTTCCCATCCTTCCTCAGTCGCGGAATCACATGGCAATGCACATGCGGCACGCTCTGCCCTGCCTCCTCGCCGTCCTGAATCGCAATGTTGAAACCCCCATC
This sequence comes from Pseudogymnoascus sp. BL549, assembly GCA_001630585.1. Lineage (NCBI taxonomy): Eukaryota > Fungi > Ascomycota > Leotiomycetes > Thelebolales > Thelebolaceae > Pseudogymnoascus > Pseudogymnoascus sp. BL549. The sequence goes on along the minus strand of LNAR01001837.1, from coordinate 4,239 downwards.
CTCTGGCGCGCCGGGGGCGGGAAAGTGCGTCAAGGCTATCATGCGCTGGACCCGCTGGACTGTGAGGAAGAGGTCGCTCAGTTCGGGAGGGGTGAGGTCTGTGAGGCGCGGAACGGAGCGGTGGGGGGAGACGAGGACGTGGCCAGGGAGAAGGGGCTTGAGGTTCACCAGGGCGAAGGATAGGGGGGTTGTGTAGAAGACCTGGGAAATATTAGCCGTATTCTCTTGTTTTTGAGTTTATTATACCCCTATAAGGGCGATAGGAGGTGAAGGGGCAATGTGAGGTGGTACATATGGATCACGTGATATCAGAGGATAAAGTTGATATTACCTGGTCTGTGACCTCGAATGGGCCGAAGAATGTAGGCTTGCCATTCCCGGAGGACATGACGCGTCGAAATAGTTTAGAAGTCATATATTTCATATACAATTGGCCCCGTTATGCTGTCCCCGTTCGTTGTAATGCAGACTGAGTGACGTGACCTTGAAGGCGACTGGAGTATCGGGAGTGGCTTCCCAAGCGGTCCCAGGCTAAAAGCCCAAGTGCCGGCCCGCGGGAAGGACCTCCACGTTCTCGCTTACCATGTACCTTTCTTGGGTTGTAAGGGAGTCGTGGACAATCATATATCCCAGCATCAAAGTAGGCTTAACTCCCGGAACAGCTTTCTCCGCTCCTGACATCCAGTCGTTGGCGCCTATACCTTCGAAACTACTTTATATGGTGCAGTAGCGCTTGCGACACTCCCAGTCATATACCCGCTGCCCCTCTGCTAACAGCGATATATAGATTACAGTGCTATGCCACAACCAATTCCCCATAGTATTCCAGATCATGAGGGCTCCAGATCTTTAAGGGCTATTCAGGCACCATGTTTATATATGAGACGCCCGGCTCAAATTGCCGCCAGCGAAACGGATCACCATCATCTGATTCAATCAGGCCAGATCCGGGGTAATTGTCCTGTTGTCTAAATAGATTGGCATACAGTAAGGTGCGATCATCTCTTTCCCCGTCTTGGTCCAGTGCTTGGTTTAAAGTCCAGCCAGCGTCCCTCTGGGCCATTTTCTTTTTTTGCTCTCCCCTCCTGTGCGCTTCACGGACTGTATATACTCGTTCCATTATCGTGTCTCTTTGCCCATTGCTCTCTGCTATTCGTCAAGATGTTCAAGACTCTTTCGCTCCTTGCGACAGTCGGGTCTGCTTTGGCAGGCACCGTCCTCTGGGATGGCCGCATGAACGATTTCACTTCCAGCGCTGATCTGGACAAATGGTCGTGGTCTAACCAAGTCGGGCCATACCAGTACTACATTGTTAGTTCCCCTGATGACTTCTCATACCTGTGACATCTCTAACACGCGACAGCACGGATCCGGCGCGGTCAGCGAATACGTCAACCTGGACTCCACCTACAAGAACCCCGCCGACACCGGTTCCACACAGGGCGCCAAGATCAGCCTGACCAGCACCGCCTACTGGAATGGCCAGAACATGCGCCGCACTGAGCTGATCCCCCAGACCACCGCAGCCATCAACAGTGGCAAGGTCTACTACCATTTCAGCATCAAGCGCAGCGATACCAACGCACCAAGCTTGAACCGCGAGCACCAGATCTGCTTCTTCGAGAGCCACTTCACTGAGTTGAAGTCTGGCTGGATCAGCGGCGCAGCCGGCACCAGCGACCCAGCGCTTAGATGGGAGGTTGGAGGAACTTCCCAGTGGGATGTTACCTGGGAGGCTGATGTCTGGCACAACGTTGCCTACGAGATTGTAAGTCGCCCTTTTCCCCAGGACCATAGCAATACCTAACACCCACCAGGACTTCTCCGCCAACACCATCGCCTTCTGGCATTCCACCGGCGCCGACGACCTCACCCTCGCCCACGCCGCCGTCTCTGGCTCCACCTCCTCCAACGGTGCCGACTGGCACTTGGGCGTTCTCGAGCTCCCCCGCGACGGCTACCCAGACAGCAACGAGGACTTCTACTTCAGCGGCGTGTACATCGAGTCTGGCTCGCTGACTACCTCCGTTGCTGGTCCCGGAGGTGCCTCCAACCCAGGCGTTAGCAGCAGTGCCGCTGTATCCAGCGCCGCCCCATCCAGCGGCGTCGCTACTTCGGCTGCCCCCACCACCTCCACGCCACCAACACAGACGAATGTCGCAAGTGCACCAAAGTATGGACAGTGCGGTGGGAATGGATGGACTGGCCCAACTGTGTGCGTGGCGGGGAGCACTTGCACGAAGACTAACGAGTGGTACTCGCAGTGCTTGTAGAGGTTTGTAGGTTTTGGGGTGGGAGAGGGAGCGACGAAGTCTGTGGCTTGGGGAGGGTATATAGTGGGATGTTCGATGTAGATATTCAAAATAAAACGGTGCTTATATCTTACGTCCGCACAGTCGTTAATTTCATGTGGTTGTAGTTGCGATATACGTGTTATTTTTGGCGGGTTGTATTCTTAATAATTGTTGGTGAAATTATTTATATTTTGAAAATACAACAAACCTACGGATTATTCCCCAAATAACCACACGATCGATACAACCAATGGCAGAAATAAGCAACAATGGCCAAACACGACATATAATACACATATATTCCCATTATATAGTAAGTATACAAGTTGCACTACACGCGCGCACCACCCATCTATAATTCCACCCAGCCCCTACTATCAAACCACCGTAACCCACCACCTCAAGGAAAACAGTCCATGAGATCGGCCCCAGTAAGAACTATAAGTTTCGTATGCTCGTTCCCCCTAACAGACGGCGAACCCGGAAACACCCTTGTCACGAACTCCCCCCTTGTCGTGCCCGGACGTATGTATCTATCAAAGTAATCGCCCTCATCGCCCAACGTCCTCACGTATGCCACTTTGGCCGATAAACTGCTCGTTAGGATCCCCATAAAGTAATCTGCATGCACCAGGCTCTCAAATTCTGTGACCGCCCTCTGGTCAAACCTCAGCGCTTCGACCCGCTCAAGAATATCTCCGTGGGTGTCGAGTAGACTCATTTTATCGTGGACCACATACCCCAACGGCTGCAACTTCTCCTCGAACTTTCGAATCGCGCTGGGATTCCCGCAGCTGACATAGATGTCCTTGATAGTCGCAGTACCATCGGTGCCCAGGGTGATATTTCTCAGGTCCTGCAGCGCTTGCGTGTAGAGATCGATTTGGATACCCAATGTCCCAAACTCCACCGGCCAATCAGCCTCTCCCCGCAAATGTATCGCTACAACAGGCCCGCCGATTTCCTGCTTCAGTGAGTCGAAAACCTGCACCCCTAGCTGGGATAGGGTATCGTTGTATTTCAGCAACTTGAATAGGTCCTTCTTCGCCTCAGTTTCGGCTGAAGCAGTGTAGTTCCACGCCAGAAACGGATCGCCGTACATGACCCGTAGTGGCCTCTTCGCGCTGATTTCCGGGCGTGTGATGACGCCGCTCTCGGCAATGGTATCGTCTATGAGCGTGCGAAATGTCCCATTGTAGTGGCTGGGATCTAGGTACTTCCGGAACTTCGCTTCAATGGTAGTGTTGAGGTCGGTCGTGTTTTTGCAGACACGGGTATTTAGCTGTGGACACTCTACAGATAGAGCGTCCCGATAAAGCTCGGTGTCGAACAGGGTGTCGGGGCATTCCTCTATGGGATATTTCAATAGGTCGCTATCGTTGCGAGTTGTAAATGTGGGCAGCTAGGCTGGATTAATAATGCTGGGTGAAATTTCCGGGGTCATAAGAGAGAGAGTAAGAGAGAGAGAGTAAGAGAGAGAGTATGAGAGAGGAATGGTTACAATAACACCCGCGCCGGCAGAGATTGCAAGGCGTACGCACGTCTGCATCCTGTTCTCTAGATTGCTCAGACCGCCCCTCATCGCCGTCTTGGATGGCCCGACATTACTGTGGCATTGAAGCCAGAGCCCTTCAGTCCAGTCTGTTTCGTCACAGATATTGCGGAGGGTTGAGGGCGAGGAACCAGAGAGAGGATCATAGCTGCTAGAGAGAGGAGGCAGGACCAGAACACGAGAGCGTGCGGGATGGTCGAGCCGGAATAAAACGGTATACAGTGTAGTGATGGCGACCAAGGGGATGAATATGTAGAAAACGAGAGTGAATTTCCCAAGCATCCTGAATAACGATGGCATCAGGACGGATGAGCAATGACAACAGAATGTTTAGAAAAACGAGGCATATCTGTGAGGCAGAGAGGACGGATATGCCAAGAGATACAGCTGACG
>LNAR01001836.1:0-16277 GCA_001630585.1 Pseudogymnoascus sp. BL549 | reverse complement strand
GGTGCGACCATAAGACAAGGAGAAACCGATCATAAAATAAGGAAGTTCAGGGTGTATAAAAGTAGGTGCCTTTACCAAGTTTGAGCTGCAGTAGGGATATTTAACAAGCGAGAGATTACTGTACGTTGCAGTGCAGACTGAATTACTCCTTATAGACATGGATGGGATGGGGGAGATGGGGATGGTAGAGCAAGGTTCAGCGTGGAACAGCATGGTATCTTCCGTATCGCTGCAACTATCTCTTTGGTTCTGGCACTAGAAGGGAATATCATGTGCGGGTTCCACGTCATGTCAATCATACTCTACTCTAGTAGTTCCGCAACGTAGTCCACAATAGTCCACAAACGCTCATTTTATAGCGCTCGCCATTTCTATGGGACCCGACCCGACTAATCTGAATTGACAGAGGGAAGTAGAAGGGAAAAAAGCACTGCCCCAGATAAGAACCCACTACCCACATGCTGCATGTCACTGTAGCTGTACAACGTGCAAATGTACCGCGCTATCCAATATTGCGTACTTTACGCCAGACTACTACGGCCTTCTCCTCTGTGAGGTCGACCAGGGATACAGACTCAGTTATACAATGGTACTGCGAGTGCAATGGGTGCAATGTACACATGCGATCTGCTCTACCGGTGCTGCTACTGGTGGCTGCTAACTACTCTGCTAACTATGGAGTATTGCTGCTAAAGCTACTGCTACTAACAACTGCTGCAACTTTACGCGCACCCTCTTTTCTGTACTTACTACACACTATACTATGCTGTACATGCATTGGCACGTTGGCACGTTGGCGGCCGCTGACTGCAGTATCGAACGGAAAAAGCCACACTTAAAACCACCCATTAAACCAACTCATAACCAACCACAAAACCACCCAGGGAATCCCACCTATACACCCCCTCCCCCCCACCAAAAATTCCCAACCAAGAGCCTACGGAAAGATTTCCCTCGTGTCCCCCCTCGTGTCTCTAGATCATCAATTTCAGGTAGACAAGCCCATACGGCCCTGCCCCATACACACACCACAGACCCAAGGCCCCATACCAGGCCCATACAGCCCCATCCCCCATGTTCCATCGAGAAAATGCACAAGCCCATACAGCCAGCCTGAACATGTCCATAACTTCAGCCCGCGGACCAGCCCAGAGTACAACTTCTGCATAAGGTAATCTCATCTCTTTTACCACTGACAAGCATTGGAGCTAGTCGTTCGTCTCCTAGCCCATAGGGTGGATTCAATCTTGTGGCGCAAGACTAAAGGGCCCGTCGACCTGTGAGCACCAGGCTCGATTCACAGCACTACCACTCTGCCATGCATATCACAGCAATTTCTTCCTCCACCTTTGCCACCACCACCGCCTCCATCATCCCATCCATCCCAAATCCACTCGAGTAATGCCTGGCATCATGGCTTAGACGTGACACCTCTTGACCCCGCCCAATGATAGGTCAACCTCGGGAGGCGGCTCTCTCTGGCGCTCTGCTCTGTGATATTATTATCATGTACACCCTGCCCTTTTGTTCGCTCCTGGAATTTCTTCCCCACGAGACCTGTCTCTTCGCTACAGTCCCTCCATAACCCCAATCCCCCCTGCGACGTCGTCTGGGGAAATAGTCTCGCTATTGCGACCCGTATCCGTGGGTTGAAGTCTAAAACCGAAACAAAGGGCTTTGTGGTGACGTCCACACATACCCCCCTCCTGCAATCTGTCACCCAGAGACGCTCATCCAGCAGTCGACAATAGCGAAAACAGTGAGCCTGTCGAGATCAAATCACGGCGGCCAGCTACAGCTCTATTGCTTCTCCACGCTCAGTGTGGTGGCGCAGAACCCCCGCGCTTCGTGGCTGTCGAGCGCCTTGGTCCGTCGAGAGTGTTAAAGGATCGCAGCAAAGGCCTCTTTCACAACAATAGCCCCGCTCTCACATTCCTGGCGAAATCGTTCCATAGGGCGCTTCCAAGCGAAATCAGACAACGAAACAACCATACTGCGCCAGCCACGACTTGTCTTACTACTCCACCAGGGTATTCAGCGCAGCTCGCGGACTGGATCAGGATCCACGCTATAAACCGCGCCTACCTGCACCCGTCCGTCCATTTCAATAATACAGTCTGAAAGAAGCACCTTAAATAACAATGCGAACTGGGCTTCTTATGACCTGTGCATAGGTGACCGTGGGGGGGAACAAGCATAAGCGCCAACTCTTCTTGGACGACGACGACGATAAACTGCGACTCCCCTTGACCCGATCTTGGTGAATGGGACATGAGCTCATCAAGCCAAAACTGTACTCTGGTTAACTATCCGCGCAACGCCTCGATTGACGGGCGCCGGCCAAAACTCAAATATCATGTCGTACCAATACCCACCACCACCCGGTTCCGGCGCGGATTTCAAACTCTCACCACGTTCGATGGGCAACTTCCAAATATCACCTCCAATACCCCAAGAGCTATCGCAACAAGTGCTAGATAGCAACCTCTTCTCTCAGGATCTAGATCAGCATGAGTCGGACCAAGGAGGGAAAGTAAAGCGATCATCGTCAACCCCAAACATCCGCGATCAAGCAGTAGCCGATGCGGCCCTTGCTGCATCAGCCGAGAAGAGACGAAATAAACTGGGTTATCATAGAACTTCTGTGGCTTGTGGTTAGCACCCACCTTTTTTCTGTCTTGTTAAATTTCTTTTCGTGGGTTGACAACCCCGCTAACACTCCACAGGACACTGCCGCAGAAGAAAGATAAGATGCATTCTTGCGCCCGGAGATCTCCAAAATCGATGCGCCAATTGCATCAGACTAAAGAAGGAATGCAACTTCTATCCCGTTGACCAACCGCCGCAGCCCGATTCGAAAAACCAGCGTGGTGCACCCAGCGGGAGAGGACTCGGCAGGGCTTCTTCATCAGCATCCCCAACGGAACAGCTAGGCCGTAATTCGGAAATGCACAATGCACCCCCTTATCCAAATATGGCCATGCCTCCGTATCTTGGCTCTTCAGATCTAAAGAGACTGAAGGATGACGGTTTCCCGCCTGATAATAGAGGTCTGTACTCCCAAAGTCTCCAGCATGGTCCTAATGGCCTCCGTCCTGACTGTTCTAGGCCTTGTTTTCGGAGCGCAGAATGAATACCAACCTAATTCGGCAGCATGGTTGCAATCATCCAAACAAACACCTTCAACGAGACCAGTGGCCGATTCTTCTGGTTACTGGCGTGTCAATAACCAAGAGCCTTTGGCCCCAGCATTCCCAATGTTCTCTCAACCTCTGAATCAGCCTCAGGGCCAGAATTGGTCGCCAGGAGCAGTGGATCCTGGCTCCCGCGAGGACCTCAGCTGGGGAGCTCCTCAGCGTTCTGCCTCTTTCGGACACATCGAGAACATGCCTCAAGCACCGTATATGCACGGTATCCCGTCGGGTGATCCGCATTCGATTGCAGTATCAGGACCAACAATTGGGTCCTCTCATATTTCTGATCCCAGGCAGCTGCCGTCCTCGGCAGTGCCACAGCCCTGGCAATCGGTTCCACAGTACGGATATATGAAAACTTCAGCTGCGCCAACCGCAGAAGGGTTCAACAGCTGGTTCCCTAATAATCCTAACATACCTCTAAATCCCCAGGCCGGTGGGGACAATATGCCATATGATTCAGTCTACTACAACGACACAGCGCAAGCCGGACGACCACAGTAGCAAGGCTCCCAAATTTAAACACGGCGGAGAATGATAACGAAGACAGTGAAAGTAGATGAGGTAGAACGAGCTGGGGGATCTGGGATATACGCAATGGGCCAGTGATGAGAACGTAGGCCCTTGCGGGAGTTGTTAAATGTCGGTGTGAGACTGGAGGTCTCGGGATATTATTCCCAACGAAATCACCATTTTTGACTCCGAATGACAACTGTGCCAGTGCAATGCTTACCCGTAAATCTTAATTCCGCTTGGATCAATGGCCGACAAACTATTCAGTGGCTGAATAAATGTCTAAAACAGTCAGCCGGAACTTTTCCTTCGTTTGTTGGAGAGTATAATCCGCGACTGCCTTTGTCGTGATTCTCATACAGGAGTTTTCGGGATAGTGTCCCGCATTAACGTTGTAGCCTTATATATTAGGCGTCATGATGACAAGCCTTATCTACTATCGATCCCGCCTTTGATAGCTTCACATCAATGGCTTAGCCTCGTTCGCACCATTTCAAAGACGTTCAACTTGGTTGAACCCGAACGACACCATGTTCCATGTGAGCAGTACTGTCTGCCAAACGAAGCCTCATCCCTTGACTAACATGGCATAGCCGCACCCCGAAGATACTTACCACCTCCGCTTACACCGTGCCCGCTCCGTCGTCCTCACGACCCAAGAGTAGCTCTCCCTTGCCCGCTGCTTCTGTGCTCTCCTTTCTAACTCCTCCACCAGGCTCGTCGAAATCCGCGCTGCTCAACGCACCTTTGAGGGCGCCTACATCCGCACAGCCGTGTCGCAGTTTACCTTCGCCCTCGTCGTCCTCAAGATCTTCACGGCCGAATTCTACAGCGTGGGCGCCCTCTTCGCCATCTATGGCATGGCGGTGGTACTTGTGAGCGCCTATCGGCGCTGGGTCGGGAACAGGCAGTTCTTCAGTGAGATGGGGGATGATGGGATGAATAAGAAGAAGTTTAGGACGAGTGGGGAGGTGGTTGTGATCTTGACGGCGCTGAGTATGGGTGCTTATGCGAGCTTGCTGGCGTTGACTTTGAGGCTGCATCCGTAGCTTGTACAGCTGGGGCTTCTATGATTTTACGAGTAGCAGATGGATATGGAGCTTGCGAGCGAGGATTTTTATTGTCACCTTGTTGCAGGAGTTAAGGTGTCGGCGTTGACTTGTGGGCATGGATATATGGATATGGCACGCAGGGGCATCATCTCACATTGAATATGGTCTTGCAAATTAGGGACGATGGAGTCAATCAATTCAATAGTTTTGAGTATTAATATTATATTGACAGTATTTACATATATATGCTGCTGTTCGAGGGGCTGCCTCTTTGAGCAAAGAACTGGTATTACCATCACAGTTCATTCATCTTGGACTGGGTTCCGTGTGTTGGGCCCCAAGCATCAAAACTCTGGTATTTCAGAGTCGACTTTGTGCCATGGAAGTAACAATGCCTGTAACGATTTGATTAGCAAATATTCAGAATCGTTTGTAGTAGTTTTGAATTAGGTTTTGTTGATGCAAGTTCAGTAAGTACCTAGTTATCCACATAATTGTTCCAGAACAGGTCTGTGATAATATAAATATTTCTCATCATCTTGCTTGTCTCGCGACAAATGCTGTGCTTGTGCAGGGTATGGGGGGAAATAGAAATGAGCTTACCATATGTATAGGCTTGGTGCGATGTTTATCTAGAATAGATCAGTAGGCCAGCCCACAAACATCTTTCGCAGATGTCGAAAATGTCGAAAATGAATGGTTGAACCATTGAAACGCGCCAGACTGAACGAAAGAGGAAGGTTGTGAGGCTTCAGAAGGGGTCATTTGAGATCAAGCTCCAATGGAGCATTCATTCTCTTCCTATATTGGTGATACCTGGGTATCGTTCATCACCAGCCCATGGTATCAGGAAGGTGGAAGAAAGTTGAGTGGAAAATATTTGCTATCTCTTTTAACGACGACTAGCGTGCCAAGCCTGCGTCGTCTCGGTTCTGGACGCGGTTGTTTCCTCAGGTCGTCTGGGCGACTCGCGCAACCTCGATAACCAACCTTGATTTCACCGACGAAACCTTCTTTACCCTCACAACACCCCAGTAGGGACTCAATCGCAGCGCCTACCCAAGTTAAATACCACCGGAGGTTCACGCGATCACGAACGATGGGTGACTTCCACTTTGGAGGTACTGAGGAGGAGAGCGCGGAGATAACGAAGCTCAATAACGAAGTTGTAAGTAGATCATCGACCTTGGGAGCTGTGCGACACAGAAGCTGACGCATGCGCTGCAAATATAGCTCGAGGATACAGATAACTTCGAGAACTGGGAGAAGCTTGTCCGAGCTGCTGAGTCTTTGGAGGGTGGATTAAATCGCAACTCAAGTCCTCAAGCAATCACCACCGTCCGAGATGTCTACGACCGGTTCCTTCTCAAGTTTCCGTTGCTTTTTGGATATTGGAAGAAATATGCGGATCTCGAATTTTTAATTGCAGGCACCGAAGCCGCAGAGATGGTAAATAACAATGCGAATCATAATGAGAATCCGCTAACATGCGCAAAGGTCTTTGAGCGCGGTGTCGCAAGCATCACAAACTCGGTAGACTTGTGGACAGATTATTGCTCCTTCAAAGTTGAGACGAGCCATGTTCCTGATGTCACCAGAGAGTAAGTATATATGGATGCTTTCCTTCCCATAACACAAGCAAGTATACATGGAGCTTCCCTTCCCATAACACACGCATCAACAGCGATGCCATCACACTCTCCACACGGGCTTGAAAGGATCATCCTTGTCACAGACGGTGAGAGTGCCTAAAATATCCATCGTGTGATATCTTTCTCACACTCCCGACCAGGAAATCTTTTTCCTGCCATGATTATTCGCTTCCAAGTCGTACCACCTTGCACATCTTCTTACCAGCTTCGGGATTTGGGGGATACAGAGTCGAGCACAGCATCCCTTTCCGTATTTGATGTCCCTACCACCTTCTTTGCACCCTGATTCCCCCCCTTTGGAGACGCCGCTAACATTATTTAACAGGTTGTTTGAGCGTGGTGCCTCATGTGTTGGCTTAGACTTTCTGGCACATCCATTCTGGGACAAATACTTGGAATTTGAGGATCGCTGGGAGGCGCATGACAAGATTTTTGCCATTCTTAGCAGAGTGGTCCACATTCCTATGCATCAATATGCTAGGTATTTCGAGAAGTTCCGTCAACTCGCCCATACTCGCCCTGTTACTGAGCTGTTACCAGCGGATGTTCTGGCGAAATACCGTGAGGAAATCATGTCGGAAGCGTCAAATTATCCTTCGGCGCCGAAGGGTGAGCTCGAGATCGAGAGAGAGATCCGTGCCAAAATCGATAATGATCACATGGCTATTTTCACGAACACGCAAACCGAGACGACAAAGCGTTGGACATATGAGTCCGAGGTCAAGCGTCCGTACTTCCACGTAACTGAGCTCGACGTGCACCAACTGGTCAACTGGCGAAAGTACCTTGATTTCGAGGAGGCCGAAGGAAACTATGTCAGAGCCCAATTCCTCTATGAGCGATGCCTGGTTACCTGCGCTTTCTACGACGAATTCTGGTTTAGGTATGCTAGGTGGATGCTTGCGCAAGAAGGGAAGGAGGAGGAGGTTCGCAACATCTACCAGCGTGCGAGCACTCTTTACGTCCCCATCAGCAGACCCGGGATCAGGCTTCAATACGCGTACTTCGAGGAATCAGCTGGAAGGCCAGATGTATCTCAGGAAATCCACGAAGCGATCCTACTCAGACTCCCTGGAAATGTGGAGACTATAGTTTCTTGGGCGAACTTGCAGAGGAGGCAGTCCGGCCTTGACGCGGCTATCGAGGTCTATAAGAACCAAATTGATTCGCCTTCTATCGACATACACTCCAAGGCCGCTTTGGTTGTCGATTGGGCGTTTCTTTTGTGGAAGATCAACGGCTCGGTCACCGCAGCACGACAGGTTTTCGAGTCCAACACACAGTGGTATCCCAGCAGCCGCCAGTTTTGGGAGAAGTACCTGCAGTTTGAACTTGAGCAGCCTACAAGCACTGCAACGGAGGGCGAGCAATATGCTAGGATCAAGCAGGTGTTTGATGATATAAGGAGAAAGGCCCGTTTGACCACTGCTACTGTCAAGGATTTGAGCCACTATTATATGGAATATCTTCAGCAGCGAGGGACAAGGGACGCCATGAAGGAGTTCCTACAGGTTGACCGCGAGATCAATGGGTAAGTTTAGGACCGTACCATGCTTCAGGGATGTTCTAATTCTATAATAGACCACTGTCAGTTCGGTCGTCTGGAGACAGCGAGGGGAAACCCGCCGCCCAGGAGAATGACCAAGACCGAGATCCAAAGGGTGATGCGTCGTACACCAAGTACTACCGATTGCCAGAGCTTGCTGCCAGTTCGCAGGTGAGAACACGGCTAGTAATTAATTGAGATACCTTTGCTAACCCAGATAGGCCACGGCCCAGTTGGCGCCCTTTCACTGATTGACTGTTAATGTTAATGTTAACAGCAACGTCTGGAGGAAGTAGATTATCATGTTGCCCGGTCTTCCTTGCGCGTTCTCGCGGTTTCCAGTTTGTATGACTATAATCTAGACATGGCAGCTCCAATGATGATGTAAGAAATGGATGTTAGAATAGTGGAACTTTGTTTCCTGGTTTTTGAGGACCTTTATATTGCTCAGCTTCAATACAAGCGACAGGAATCATACAACTGGTATATTACTCGTACATGTTATTCGTGCTCTTGGTGCTTGCTTGTGATTCGGGGGGGGGGGTTATTGAGTGCATGGACACTGGCTCTTCGTTTTCTGGTGGCTACTGTAATGAATATTCCCAAACTTTTACTTTTAATATTTTTAATAAATATGCACAAATAAAACCCACTTGATAAAGTAATTAGCCGTGAAGGGCAACGAGCTATAATACACGTGTATATTCATAATATAGGCTATAATTACGAGCTACCAATACCAATATTCGTATTCCAGAAGCCGTATTCCAAAAATAAAGGAGTACCCATAGTTGAGGCTGTATGAGTTATGAATAGCAACCTGGCTGCACTTCCCCACTTGGAGTTGGAGTTGGTGGGTGCATTGACGTTGGCACTACTCTCGGCATTCTCCGTGTGTTTAGATGGTTGAGACGAGACTCCCCTCCAGAGTACTGACACAATATATCACACAACGCGCTCTACGCCATGTCCAAGACGATACAGATAAGCTCCCCGGCGCAGTTTGCTGGCCTGCTGCAAAGCTCGGCCGTCGTAGTTGCCGACTGTAAGTTTTCGCCCCCTTGCTTATGTACTCCATGGCGGGGTAATTTCAAAGCAAGAGCAAGGATGGCGAGACGGAGCAGTCGCGACCACGATACTGACTTCCATTAGTCTACGCCGACTGGTGTGGGCCTTGCAAACAAGTTGCGCCTATATACGAAAAGCTCTCCGAGTCCCTCTCCAAGCCAAACCGTGTCACATTTGTGAAAATCAACACCGATACCCAGAAGGAAGTCGCGTCACAGTACAACGTCTCAGCGTGAGCCAACCCACGGTAGCGACTCCAAACACATACACTGACGCAGGAATATAGACTGCCGACTTTTATGGTATTTAAACAAGGGAAGCCAGTCGAGAAAGTTCAAGGTGCAGACGTACAGAAGCTACAGCGCGTAGTCAGAGACCTTGCGAACATGGCGTCCGATGGACCAGGCCCGTCGAACTCAGGCGGTGGAAGCTCATGGCGCAAGATTGAGCTGCCAAGGGGATACGGAGATGTTACGGACCAGGTCGAAACCAAAGGGCTTGAGCTTCTCAACTCAGATGGCGAGTTTGGAACTGTTAGGACTCTCATAGAGACCAGCAAGCCTTCCGCGCTCGACGCCTCTGGCAAAGCCAAGGCTGATACCAAGGACTGGGTTGAGAGTGACACTGACGAGCAGCTGATGCTTTTCATGCCATTCCAGGCGAATTTGAAAATACACAGTGTTCAGGTTCGTGCCCGACTACGAGTTACTGGTGATATACTAACAAAGCTGGCAGATCACCTCCCTGCCACCCGCGAACCCAGATGACGACGACGAAATCCCTATGAGACCCAAGACGTTACATTTCTACACCAACAAATCGCACATCCTTGGCTTCGACGAAGCAGAGGGCATACCAGCAACCCAAGTTGTGACACTCGAGGAGAAGGACTGGGATTCCACCGGCACCGCGAACGTGGCCTTGAGATTCGTCAAGTTCCAAAACGTCACTAGCTTGGTGGTGTTCGTGGTGGACGGCGACGGATCAGGCGAGCGCGTCAGGATCGACAGAATCGCACTTATTGGCGAGACGGGGGAGAAGAGGGAGCTGGGCAAGCTGGAGAAGATTGGTGACGAACATGGGGAGTGATGGAAATGCTCTTCCGTTCAGAAAGTAGAACATCATAACGCTTCACACGAATAAATAAAATAGACCGGCGTTCGTCGAGAGTCATGGATTTCACAGCGGCCGGGGGTTGATTACTTCAGATCAATTGAAATGTATTCAATCGATATATTCATCGTGCCACCGAGCCAGACACAGCAGCGATTTATTCTTTTTTCTTCAAGTGAAGCCAAAAATCTCATTCTTCACCACACAATAACACCCCCTCTACTCATAAAAAAATATCCCTCTCCCTCTAATCCCAATAAATGGAATGGTATATGATGTCCAGTCAACTCATCAAACCCTAGCCCGTCCCCCGCATGCCCCGAAAGACGAAATGCGGGCGAGAATCAGCGTCGGGTCGCAGTGAATGAGTAACCGTCTTTGCAATTGGGTCTGTTCTGTGACCGTCTTGACGCTCGAAGTAACATCATTAAAAGAACCTTGGCAGGCTACTGGATGTTTTGAGCAACACGGAGAATAGACGGTCGCCGCACGAGGAGAGAAAGAGGTTCGAGGTTCGGTCTGGTTTATATACCACTGAGAAATTTTCTAGCGAGCGCGCTAGTTGGGTTTAGCGCGTTCGTGGGTTCGGGTGGTCTCCGTGCGACTTTGACCCTTGCATTAGCGTCTGGAGAGCAGCTGGTAGCAATACTGCCCATTGATAACGACTTCACATATAAATTTGGTCATATTAATTTACGATTCTGGAAGCTGATCGATGCGAGAAATATTAATGTAATAACATTAGAGGCTTTGGTTAAACGGAAGCATTGCGATCGGAATTTGATCATTATCAAGACGCCCCCTTTCCCCCAGGCCGTCTGATACGCACCCTAGAGATACAAATTCACAAAAGAATAATACAGGCAGATGAGCGCCTATAGAGCCGATTGATAAGTAAACACTGGGGCAGAATACCAGCTCTTATAGAGGCTTTGTTTGTGCGGATAACCTCAGCGGCGCGAACTCCCGCATCCAAACATAGTTGCCTTCATGCCTTGTAACCAATCATTGATAGCAGCCTTTAACCCACGAGATGTCTCAGTAGAGATATTGTCAGACCCATCATCCATTTCGGCAAGATCAGGGGCCTGGAACTGATCCCATGCGTTTCCTGTCCTCCAAGGGGCGGACGCGTGAGCTTGCCTGTTTTCTCCTGTCCTGGGATGATCGCTGGGCTGTTCGGCGCGGAGACTTGGTAGGCTACTTTGAAGGTAACTGAACTCTTCCAACTGAGAATCGTAGTCGCCATAGAAGCCCTGTATTCCTCCTGCCTGTGCAGATGAGGGCATGACGGCGGCATCATGCGGGAGCTGTTGGACACCCTGGGAGGTTTCCGGACTCATTCTATTTCGAGGAGGCTCTCGGGGCATGGGAGGATATGGATATAGAGGGGTATTGATAAATTCACTGGATCTCGGATGCATTTCGGGGTAGTTGTGATCGTGCACCCTGATATCTACACCAGGTGTTTCCTGTCGATCATTCGAAATAGCTGGAAACCCAGGTTCAACCGGTTCTCCAACACCACTTGCCTCTGGCGCCTTGATCTCCTCATACTCATCTTTCGGCTGAAAATGGCGACTGACTCGACGAAATAGATTTGCGAGCCTGGGGGGTGGTGTAAACAAGTCTTCGGGACTTACTAGTTCCGAGTCCCTCAAATCAGCGTGGACTGCAGCCTCTCTGTTGATCCTCACCGTCCCCAACGACGATACTGAAGCTCGTCCAACTTTTAGTTTCAGTTTTGGTGCCAAACTGGCAGGCCTGCGGGGTCCTGTAGTGGTCATTAGTTCGATGTGCCGCCGGCAGTCGTCTAGTGGGTAGCTCCCATCTAAATTGCGTCGTTGAGTAACTGGGGGAGAGGGCTTCGCCCGGACAGTGGAAGCTCTCGCCTTTAGTCTAAGCTTCGAAAAGAAATGGTGTGATGCTGGCTCTATTGACGGCTCCTCGTCCAATAACCTGATGGGAGCTTCTCCGGATAGTGTGGGTGTTTCTAACACAATGGGCGTTTTGGACTGCTGCTCACAGTCATCCGCTGTCGCAGGGGCAAAAAATTTCTGGACTGGGTGAATTGGAATCGGAGACACAACACCGGCCAGGTTGAAATAGTCGCGGCCTCCAACAGGCGAAGTTTGATCAAATGGTCCAACCTGACCGACACACATATTTGAACTTCCACGCTGAGCTTCGGGAGCTTGAATGGATGCCAATTCACTTGGAAAAATCAGACTGCCATCGCTCCTATACTTTCTGGCGGGGAAGTTTGCATGTCTGGAGGAGTGTTTATAACACTGAGGAGGCACTGGACTGTTCTGATTGGCGCCTGATGACCCCGCATAATTTTTACTAGGAATACGAAAGAGTGAGCCTTGTGGCTGGACTGAAGAATTTGAAACTTCTGGTATCGTATCTGGCTGTGTTGAAGATGTCGAGTTGGGCCTTGCTCGGAAATACGGGCTTGACTTGTCGCGCTTGTTCTGTGCTGATATTGAGCGTTGGAGAACAGGTGTAATTTCTGGTGCCCCGAAGCGTTGTGAAGGGTGTGTTGGCGTTACCGGATCTAACTTATTTCTAGATCTCTCGTCATTGTCTGTATTGCCTGCCTCTGATACTTCACGGCTGAGAGGCTTCCTCTTGACATGAACCGCAGTGACTTGGCTGCTTGTCGGCAAGTTGGGGCCTGTATAATTGCTAATAAAGCCACCAGGGTGACTTACAACTGGCTGCAAGTGTGGAGATAAGGAGTAAGGTGAGCTATCACGCAAGGTGAGTTCATCAACCGCTTCGTTATGATGGCTCACTGGCTCACCATAACTGGGCATATCTCCAGCAAGGTTTCTCATCCTGGAATTATCGGTACCGGAGCCCAATCCAACACCTTGTGGTAGACTTTGGTTGGAATTCACGCTTTCCACATTGTGTTCCAAAGAAAGTGATTTGGTTGATTCTACCAACGAGCTGTGTTGTTTTGCATTTTCTGGCACCGACGCCGAATCATCGTTGGATGGTAGCTTTCCAGCGCCAGCATATGAAATATCAGCAGACTGGCTCGTGGGAGTCTGTATATCTTCATGTGGCAATAAGAGCTGTTCATTTGCGAGAAAGCCACGCCCTTTCAGATCAGCCATTGCCAGATATGACCAGTCAGAGCTTAGCTCTCTATCTTCGTGGATCGTTTTTTCAACAAGAAAGGGCGCTGGCAAAATTTCCTCCAATTCGTCTGTGGCATGATCCCCTTCCTGGGATTCATTAAAGAAACCTTCAGTATAGTCGTAATATAAAGGGGAAGAGTGATGCGCTCTATTCGGGGTCGGAAGATAAGCTGCAGTGCGGTTGGCAGGACGAGAATTGGCGAAAGTCGTTGGACTCAGGTTAGCTCTTGATGACGACTCTGGTGTGTCGACATGTTTGGAGAATTCCACAGCTGCATCATCGCCTTGGATCACTGGCATGCGTTTAAAACTATGTGTCGAAGGACCCTGCCCGGAGCTAGGAGGTGTGGACCTGTTTACATCTGAGCGAAGTGATAAAGGGCGCAGTGATACATTCTGACAATTCGGGCCCTGATATCAAGTTAGATTTGGACATCCACGGGTTAATACAATGAGGCTCCAGAACTAAGACCAAAATGAGAATAGGATAAATCAAATGGTTGATATATGCTTATTTATGACACGAATAGTTTTCACTGGGGGTATTCTTACGCTCGTTTCTCTTTGAATCTCGACTCGGCGACTGTAATCGACTGCCCCTCCGTCAGTGAGAGCCGGCGAACTGGGCTGAAAGCTAGGTCGTTTTAGTCTGGCTGGGTACTGAAATGAAGATCGTGATCGTTGTGCATCACTTTGGTCGACCTGGCTGCTGAGGCTTGTAGAAGAATGAGGATTTGGGAGCCTATATCCTGGAAATGATGAGAGAGTCATTGAGTATGAGCGTCTGTCCTGATCCTCCAAAATCTTTGAGCTCTCAGACGATTTCTGGCTCGAGTTTTCGTATAAAGACACAACCTCCGACGTGGCATCTCTGCCGTATGAGGGTAGTCGAGTTCTGTCGTCGATAGTGGACGGCAAACTGAAAACCCTAGGCCCATGGTATGGTAGTTGAGACTCCACACGGCGATAGTTGCCAGCATTGCTCCTTGCTCTACCGGCCGTTCTCGTGATTGCGGGATGACGAGGAAGTCTGGATGGTTTGATTGAAAAAATCCCAATGTCGCCAGTCTCGGTAGTATTCTTCAGCATGCTATTCAGTCCAGAAGGTAAGAGAAGAGGCGAATTATTTTCCATTGTGAGACTAAACGGGTGATGCCCTTCATGACCTGCTTTCGAGCCAGGGTGATTTCGGCAAGACTCGTTGAGCAGCTTCTGGGTCGCAGCCCGGTGCTCTGTTGAAGTTGTTTCGTCCATTTTGGCTCTCTGGTAGCAGGAGGGCCTCTCTGGACTGTCGAGCTGAAGCCGGCAAATTCACATATGGACAGGCTTGTTCCAAGCCCTATCCGACAACGACATAGAGAATAAAATATAGAAATGCAGTGATATCGTGCCGAAAGCTTCTTGAGTAGTGGAATAAAAAAAAACAGACCAGAAGGCCAGGGTGCTAGCGCTCACAAAGATGGACACAGTGAAAGCAGGATGAAAGGAGAGAGAGAAAGAGAGAAGGGGAAGTGAACGAATTCTAGCTTGCCGTTGAACCTCAAAGAGTTGGAGAAGGAAGGTGCTACTCATGAAAGGCAGACCATATTTTAGGAGGGGAGCAGAGGGGCTTCTCAGGAGGGAAAGAGCGTCTATTCACATTTTACCGAATGCTCTGTTGAACCTCTTATTATACATATTGCAACCGCAATACAACCCCTTGGCACACAATTGCACAGAAACATCCCATACTGCCTTGATCTGTCTGCTTCTATCTAGAGCAAAGTGAGTGAGGGAGAGAGTGTGATATTTGCCACGTAGTCAGGTGACATGGTGTGGGGAAACTGGACTACGTGGGTACCTGCTCAGTACGGGCCAGTATCCGTACTGTGTGGACCGTAGCAGGGGGATTAGGGATAAAAGGAGCCAAGGAGCGAAGGATGGAGGGAATGACAGCGGTATGGAAGAATTACAGTTTGTGCCGTCTGACCAGGGGGATCTTGAGGAGATCTGTCCTCGGACAAACCTAATATACTGTGGCGGGACCAAAATAGACGCCAATGCACATAGCCTTTTCAGCCGACACAGCGAAACGGCCGTGAAAGCCGGCGAGCCATATACAGTTTTGGGGCGTAAGTTGAGATTCTGTCGATGTTTGACGGGCTAGAGCACGGCGGGAAGTTAACCATTGCGCCGTATTACAGTTGACAGTATGTGCATGGAGTGTGTGTGTGGGGGAAAGCGGAGGAGAAGCTGGCAGATCGGGGCGTCGATCAATCGGCTGTGACCCATGGACTGGACAGAGCTCACTCACCGTATACTAGTAGCAGCCGTGTTGGAGTGAGGCTGAGGCTGAGGATAGATATTCAAGTCTCACTATGCAGAAGAGTACACAGTGTTCGATTCGATGCCGTATCATGGAACAGGCGTTCATGAGATTACTTGCCTCGAAGCGGACGGCGTCGTACATTTTTCCATAGTGAAGGTGCACTGTGCTACATGCGTGGTATACACATATATATACTCGTAGGTCGTGAATTGGATATAACTGCGACATCTAACAAATATACTAGGAGTTGTAGGTTGTATACTACTGTAAATTATTATTACTACTACTATTCTACTACTACTATTCTACTACTACTATTTAACTGCCTGTATGTAGAATCGAACCCTTTCTCTGCGACGCGACATGGCTTTCTAGAGCACACGGTGTACCAGTAGTGTACTGAATAGAGTAGTCGACTACCGCGTAGTCGTGTTGTGTACCGTAGAGGTTACTATCCCCCAAAATCCCCTGGGGTTCTCCCCTGACTGAAGTTGGGATGGTACGAATAACATACTTCTCCCTAACTACACTACTAATCATAAAGTACAGTAATAGTCATACACGACTATAACTGGACTGCTAACTACACGAGTAAGACAATCCCACCGTCGCGCCTCCTCCGCCTTGTGCCTTCGCCTCCCCCAAATCCCTGCCTTTAGCTGATTTAAGGTAAGGTTAC
>LNAR01001835.1:0-16190 GCA_001630585.1 Pseudogymnoascus sp. BL549 | reverse complement strand
CTCGCCATCCCTCGTCCCCCGCGCCGCCTCCGCGTTCCTCCTCACCCACCCCGCATACCCCGCACACCTCCCTACATGCCACTCCTTCAAGCTATCAAGCGCGCCAATATCCACCGTCTCCCCCGGCTTAACCACATACGCCGGCAGGGGCTGACAAAAGTGCGCAAAGTGGTGGAAGAAGATGCCCTTAAAGGTCTGTCCGTCCTGGCTGCACGTGCCATGGGCATCGCACGCGTCCTCCAAGATCCCCCGGCGGCCGATGCCATGCCATGTTCCTAGACGGGGGCGGGTGGAGTTGTTGCTGGTCACGGATTCGGGGACGACGGCTTGGCTGGCGAGATCGAAGCCGGTGGCGTTGATGACGCTGGCGATGAGGGCGTGTCCGTCTTCGAGGTACTCGCGGGACCCGGTCGCTTCCCAGAGCCCGCGTTGGCCGGAGAGGAGCACGCCTTGGTTGTAGGTGTAGACCATCTCGTTGCGGATGTCGCAGACCATGTGCTGTTCTCCGATAAGGCCGTGTCTGTTGCGGCTGATGTGGAAGCCGTCAATGTACAATCCCTTTGAGTTTCTCATATTCGACGCTGCGAGCCATTCATAAGCTACAATAGCTGCATCTAAGAATTTCGGATCTTTCTTCCCAGAGGGCGTTCGTGACGGTCCGCTGTTATCTCTAGCTCTGAAGGGTGATCCGTTGTCGTCGCCGGGGAAGTTGAGGTACATGGAGATGGAGGCCGTGATATAAAGCTGGTTCGTGATTGCATTCTTATAAGGCAGCACGTAAGGAGACCAGACCATCCCGCCGCCGCACGCCGACGCATCCCAACCTCCTGAGGCCAGGTCCCAGAAAATCCGGGCACGGTGGGCGAATCCAGGTATCCATTCTTCCCCATACCAGGAAGGAAGCTCCTGGGCGTAGAGAAGTTCTGTCGAGTGGGAGTTGACAAACTTGATAGTCTCTAACCACTCCAGTACCACCCACAGCATGTCGTCGTACGCTTCGCTCCTGAGAGTCAATGCATCTTGCCCAAAGTAGAATCCCATCAGATGTGACATGAATCTGTTTATGAGCGACTCGGCTTTCTGTATCAGAGTATAGTTCCCCAGGTCGGGTGGTAGTTCGTAGTTTGTCGATGATGAGACCGTGCTCATGGCGGCTGCTATATGCGTCGCTATAACAGCCGACGTCCAGTCGATAGCTGTTGGCCAAAGTCCTGCCCAAACCTGGAAGTAGTGGGTTTGCATAGTGTCGACCGCATTGATAATCGAGTCTAATGTATTTCCATCCTCCTTGCCTACAGGCACAGGTGTTATGTTCTCGCCATGTTCTGCTCCATTCTCTTGCGCAGCAGCATTGTTCGACGTGGCGAACAGATCATCCGATCCAATCCTGGGTTGAAAAGCAGGAATTGACAACGTGTACGAAACACAGATCAAAATGACAAGTAGCAGGATAACCGCATCTCGCCATTGGAGGCGCCATCTACTTGACGGGCCCAGGAAGCGCGAATTGAGTTTCCCCATGGTGGTAGGGTTGGGTTGGTGTGAAGTCGTCGCCCTAGATGCCGAGTTGACAGATCTAAGGGATGGAAAGGTCGATATCCGGAGCCATGGCTCAAGGGCAGCAGCGAGAATACATCTCGCTCACGACAGACGGTGTAATTATTGACGGAAGGAGCAATTGTGTAACGTCTTGGTGGAGAGGCAAGGGGAGATGGTGAGGCTCGTCAAATATCGTTCAGGTACGACGCTTATCGGCCCACGATAGTCCGATAGCGCCTTCCCTTCTTATCTCGAATATGACGTCAACGAGGGGAGTGATTTCGACTTCACATACCCGCGGGGGTCAAGGGCCCTGGGGATCGATGTTTACAATTGAAGCTGGTGGAAGTTATTGCTATGGATTAATGTATAGGAAGTTGGTAGGTTAATGTAATAATTAAATCCACAATGATTATTTTTTCCACATTTTGGATTTTTTTTTCTCGACAATAAAAATTTGAACGACTATAATAATATTTGATAAGATCACTTGCTGTAAACATGCAGCGCCGTGATAAGCCCTTAACTTGTCTAGACCTTCCAAGTAACCGGACAAATATATGCCATTCAATGGTAACCAATCCAAGTATATCCAAATCCAAGTTTCCATCCAGGCTAGCTGCCGCATAAAGTCTATACCATTTGCAGTCTCCTAGGCGGCTGAATACGAATGCACGACATAACGCTACGAGCCAACTAGCCAATCCCCATATCTCACTTAAAGCGCACAGGAACGAATGCGGTTGAAGCCACTAGGGACTATTGATATCTTCTCGTATTGTGTGATTTGTAGCAATTATGTCTGTCTACCTCATTGGGGTGCAACTGAAGCCCACAGCTGGGCATAGCGCAACTCTCCCGTCCCATATACCGCCTCTCTAAATCCTCATATTTTCCATATCCGCCGTATCCGTATTATCCGTTATCCGTTATGCGTCCATTGTCCCTCCCCCCCCAATTCCGTGTGGAATATCCGTTAAATAACTCCGCTGACTGAATACATGATGCTGACTTTGTAACGCCTTCGAATAAATGATGTGGCTCCATTATAATGCTGACTTTGTTGATTTTTTTGCTCTCGTATATTTTTTATATGTTCCGTTCTCTTGTGGCAATACTCAGCCGCCGGAGACATTCACGTCTCCGACGCATGAGCCGTAGGAGCAGCAGGCGTTCTTGGGGAGTTGGCCGAGGAGGATGCCGTCAAGGGTTTTCTGTGTCGATTGTTAGTAAGGGCTATCGCTGGATTGCAAAAGAAATAAAACATACCTCTGCGCAGATGACTGGCCGTGCTACCACCATTGATGCCATGCCGACGAGGGCGAGTGTGAAGAGGTTGGAGAATTGCATTTTGAGAATGTTGAGTTGGTGTCCGTCTACAAAATTTTGCAGAAAATGTCTTCCGTCCTTTTAAGTGCTCGACTTAAAACCAAATTCTCCCAACGATGGTGTTTTGAGTAAGAAGACTGTGTTGAATTCTCTTTAATAATTTTTCCTCCTTCGAGTAGCGAATGTTTTTAACGGAAGGCACGACCTTTGACCACGACAATTATTATCACACAAACCAACGCATCCAAAAGCCGTGGTGCCTCTTATCTTATACCGTCCTCCCAGCAACCCCGCCCTCGCATTTTCTTCTCCCGCGCCGCAGTGGCACTCGTCATAGCGGGGTGTCGCAGTACGAGGAGCCAAACGAGCCTGTTACCATGCCAGCGATCGTGGATAGCCACACAAATCGCATCTCTTGGCAGGTATGAGGCTGGGTTTTATCGACTGGGCGACAAGTGATTGGCTGCCCTGTGCTGAATTTAGAAACACTGGTGGGGGTTGGGTGTTTAGGTGGGTGTTAGGTGGTTGGTAGTTTGACAACAAACTGGTACTCGAGTACACTACTGCTGTATGGATTGGACCGTGCGGAGCTAAGGTAGCGCCGATTCCGCGCCGCCCACTTACGTCGCTGTGCCTTGGACGAAGGCGAGAGTTGCGTGTTTCGGTGGCTGTGAGAGCGCTGATGTTCGCGGTGGCTGGGAGGCTCTGATCTGTCCAACTCGTCCACTAGGAAAGTTAGTAGTGCTGAGGATTGGCTTAGAGGATTATCTAGTTGCCTATGACATGATAAGATCTACGATTCCTTCCTTATCGGTTGCTATGAGAGGCTGTCCTGAGGGTTTACGGTAAGACACTGTACCTCGTTTTGGTGGCTGGAAACAGGAATCCGCTAGGCGAAACGCGTCCGAGAAAACACTGTAAACAGAATTTCACCCCCACTTCTGAAGCAAAACCGGGATCGCGATGTGCCGTGCTTAGGATAGGAA
Source organism: Pseudogymnoascus sp. BL549 (assembly GCA_001630585.1). Taxonomy (NCBI): domain Eukaryota; kingdom Fungi; phylum Ascomycota; class Leotiomycetes; order Thelebolales; family Thelebolaceae; genus Pseudogymnoascus; species Pseudogymnoascus sp. BL549. The sequence goes on along the minus strand of LNAR01001835.1, from coordinate 12,336 downwards.
TATCTTTCTTGCCACTTAGCTTGTATCCACCCCCTTCAGCCCTACTCGCGACGCCCAAATGTTTGAACTGAGAGAACTGTGCGCAGAGGTTGGTGTTTGCAGTAACCCCGATAAGATAATCGTGTTCAATCACTCATGACTGCAATCAATGAGCTGGCCACTCAGAAATAGAGATAAAGAGACAGATTCCATAATCTTTCATTGCTATTGTCGAGCCTCAGCTACACGGATGCCGCGGCGTCTTCTTAGCAGCTCGCCAAGAGGAACATCGTCGTCTTCTTCCCACTCAACCAGTTCGGCATCCTCATCAACACCGTAGTCCCTCAATCTGTCTCCATCAGAATTGAACCACCCGTCACTACCACCCGTGTCTTCGTCCTGGTCATCGTATTCGCTGCCCTCCCCCTCCTCGCCATCGAGTTCAAGCCAGTCATAGCTCCCCGGCGCCCCGCTAACCTCCCTGTTCCGCCCATCCAGTCCCCTCCCAACAAGTCCCCTCTTCTCATAATCCAGCTGCTGCCGCCTCCTAAACTCCTGCACCTCATCCCCTCCGTCCCCGTGCAAGAACCCCTCCTTCCTATCCCCTTCCCCCCTCGTCCACGGCTCCTGCGCCATACGGTCCGGATCCGGCGGCGGCCAGGTCACATCCGGGTCCTCGAACCCGTTAATCGGGAACTCCCACCCAGTTTCGTTACCGGGGTCGCCCGCAAACGGCAGGAACCACGCCAGCACGTTCGGGGTCCCCATCCCCTGGACCAGATTCTGCCAGATGCCGATGTCATAGGGGAACTCTTGCTTCCTGATGCGGATCCGGCGCCCGCCGGGGCCGTGCACGAAGCCGCCGTGGTATCGGGCCTTGTTAACAAGGGACTCATGCCGCTCGATCACCCAGGATTCAATCATGGTGGTGTTCATTGCGAGGGAGTTGCCGGCGCTGACGAGGAGGATCAGTAGGATGAACATTGCAAGGGAGTTTGTTGCGAAGAGGATGACTAGGTGCGCCAGGGCGTAAGGGGACGGCCCCAGGTAAGATGGCAGATTGCGGTTCTGGTAGACGATGGAGCCGCGATTGAATAGGTGGTACTCGAGGACTCCCATAGTTACTACCGAATAGAATACAAAACGAAGAAAGTGAGGGAACGTGGTGTGCGAGACGCAATTGGATGTCCATGGACAGTGATGATCCATTTTTGGAATGCAGCTGTGACGGATTAGTGTTTATCTTTGGCAGTAGCTTCACTGGGTCAGGACAGGTACATACCGATTACACTGGCGGCAGTGATGGGCCCTAGGAGGCTTTACAGCATCGCACTTCTTGCACCAGTTGCCGACACGTTGGACATTCGCCGGTGCATCCGCCGCGTCTGCTGTCTTTGGCCCATCTCTGGCACCACCCTCTGCCAAACTCTTCGGAAGTCTCCCAGGATCAACTCGACAAGCCCTCTCATATGTCAACCAAATACACACAATGAGAGCGTTGAACCATGCCGCTTCCTTCGTCGTCAGAGGCCCTGGCTCGAGGTGGTAAAAGAGGTATTGCGAGCTGTATGACAGAAACGCTATGAGGCTGCATACAAATGGTACCGCAAGCCTCTTCAGAGCCGGTACAGTAATACCTAATAGCGCCATAGGATCATTATCAAGAAGGAAGGCTGTTGGTGTAGCCTTTCTGATGTCCCTGGAAATCTTGGTGTCCGCGAATCCCGTCAGCCTTTCAGCCTTGCGACCTTCAGCATGTGGGAACCTTGCTTAGCTAATTATCGCCCCCTGTCTTTAAATAGAACCACCACTACCACGATCTCCAGAGTGATAACTTTTGTCCATTAGTATTTTGAGGGAATTCAGTTCTCAGAACCTCGGGAATTTCTGTCATATGTTATAATATATGATATCTCCAACGTTGTTTGTAATTAAAAACTCCTACGAAATTATTTCCCACTTCTCGTTCGTCGACTCCGATCACTGAGCGTCCTGATCCCGACGACAAAATGAGCATCTACAATATTGAAAGGCGAGTTCCATTCAAATTTTGCTGACTTCTCATTAAAGGTTCCGCGGAAAGTGTTATTGCTTCCCTTGCCAGCACCGATCAAAGTGTTATGTGCTACAAATTGCGCAGAATCCGAGCCGTTGCAGATAAGACCTGGAAGGGAGAACTCGCTTTGTTAAAATGACTAGAAAATCAAAATCGCAAACAATCAAGTATACTAATTCCATTTATACAGAAGTGAATTTCTGTATACAAGATTTTCGGCGAGACCCCCCTAATGGGATCGAGGTATTATTGTCGCCATCGTCTGTGGAAATGCAGTTCTCTGAACCAACAATCTCAACTCGAAAGCCTTTTACCTTTAATACTAGGTTACACCTTAAAAATAGAGATAACATCGTAATTAAGAGCGAACTGCTCGGGCGTTAAATATGGCATTATGTATTTAGTTGTCCAGGACGACAAGGTGACGTTAATTTACAGATGTATACCCCACAAAACCACTTGGCCGACACCTTCTCCGCACCAGCATCCTCACCACCATGTGTAAGTTCAACGTGAAAACATAACAAACACAAACTCTGACCAAATCAATCATCAGTCACTAGAGAGGAAATTGAAACAAGGTGGGTTCGCAATGACAAAGTATTTTCCCAGGACCCAGTGCTACAAGGCGCCATGACAGCACGGCTCCGAGATCGGAAGCCCCTCGACCTCAGGCGGCGATTGATAGCCAACATGGGACAACCAACTGAGCTTCCTATGTAGGTAAGACGGTAATCCTGCGACGAGAGATTGCGTATAAAGTCTTCGTACCTCCCGTCCCTGTTTATTTGCTTGCTATCCCATATTATTTTACTGTCCATCAGACAACTCGTCCCGTGATATCATATTTCAAGTCTCATCTTATCATAACCTGACTTACAAACACCCCACCAACCCATCCACAACCCCCATCAACAACAATGGCAACCGACGTCCCAGCAGCAGACAACTGGTCCTCCACTGCATACCAAAATGCCGCCGCCTTCGTCCCCAAACTAGCCACCAAAGTGGTCCAATGGCTCGACGTCCAACCCACCGACAAAATCCTCGACATAGGCTGCGGTGGTACGTCTCCCCCCCTCCCCAAGCCACCCCCCACTAACAACATCAGACGGCATCCTCACTAATGACCTCGCCAAAATCCTCACCACCGGCTCCCTCCACGGCATCGACTCCTCCGCCTCCATGATCAACACCGCCACCGCCTCCGCCCCACCTAACACCACCTACGCCGTCCTGGACGCACGCTCTCTCTCCTCCACGCCTTCCCTCCAAACGGGGGCATTCAACAAAGTCTTCTCTAACGCGGCATTGCACTGGATCCTCCGCGACGAAACGAAGCGTGTTGACGTCTTCCGCGGTGCGCATGCCGCGCTCGCGCCGGGGGGAACACTTGTGTTCGAGATGGGCGGACAGGGCAACGTGGCGGAGATGGAGGCTACGCTCCTTGCGGTTGTAGCGAGGCAGATTGGGATGAAGCGTGCACGGGAGGTTGACCCGTGGTTTTTCCCGGATGAGAGGTGGATGAGGGGTGTACTTGAGGAGGTGGGGTTTGCGGTTGAGGATGTAGAGTTGGAGTATCGGCCGACGAAGTGTGAAGAGGGTGCTGGAGGGGGAGTAGAGGGGTGGGTTAGGTTGATGGGGAAGTTGTTTTTGGATGCGGTGGCGGATGGGGAGAGGGAGGAGTGTGTGAAGGAGGTGGTTGAGGCATTGGAGACGGTGGTGGGGAGTGCCGCCGGGGGTTACTATTTGGGGTATGTGAGGTTGAGGGTTAAGGCTAGGAAGATTTGAGGGGTTTGCCATTGTGATATATTTGACTCCGTAATACTAATGGGTACTATACGCCTGCCAACATGCTATTCAAGGATACAAATACCACCTAGTCAATCGCTAATAATTGATACTTATCATCTCCCAACGCGTCCTCGAGCCTTTCCATGGCAGCAAGGACCTTCTCCTCTTCCAGTCTCCGGCCAACTACCTGCACGGCGACGGGGAGGCCATGCATCGCATCGGCGTCGTAGTGCATATACGCGCCTCTCGCAACACCATTCAGCTTCCGCAGACTGAAGCTCGCAGGTAGGGCATCAAGAGTGCGGTCGACATGAGTGATCGGGACGATACCGGCAGTATAATCGATCTGGTTTAAAAAATTAGTAGCGTCCCTGACATGCCAAATAGTGGACTGCTTACCAAGTTCCACAAAAATGTGTAGCCACAGCTCGAGCATGCATCCTTCATAGCATCATGAGGTGTCGCAGGCGTCGCATTCGGTGGCGTAAGGATGAAATCAACCTTCGCCTCCTTCTCCCACCAGTCATGCCAGCGCGCCTTGTAGGCCTCGCGCCTTGCAACCAGCTTCCACTGCTCGTACGCAGACTTCGGGCCCCAGCCCTCCAGAATACCAGCCCACACGGGGTCGCGGCGTATGTATCTAACATATGCCGCATACAGCCACTTGATCGGCCGCGGGAGATAAGCGTAGTAGCTCATTTGTGCCGCGCCAGGATCAACCCACTCGCCGGGACGGCGCCACGACTCAAATGTCTGGCAACCGTCCGAGTTCAGCAGCTTGGACGCCAGCTCAAGCGCTTCGTACATATCTGGCATACCGGAGAGCTCGACGACCTCGTGGCCTTGGGCACGGAATGCATCGGCGGCCTTATCCAGTGCGCGGACACAAGCTGGAGATGGGTCGATGACGCCGTCGGAGCGCAGGATTCCAACCTTGAGAACCTTCTGCTTCCTGATCTCCTCTGAGATGTCTTTGCGCCAAGGAATTGGATGGACTGAGTGGTCATATTTCCATGGCTTCATGCCAATCATCGCCTCGGTGAAATACGACAAATCACCCATGGTCCTCGTCATGGGGCTAAAGATACTAGGGACGCCTTCTTGACCCGGCATGGAAGTCTCAGAGCCTGCCTTAGGCCAGCGCCCGACGGAGCAACGTAAACTATATATCCCAGAAAAGTGAGCTGGCGCGCGCACGCTACCCGCTACATCGGAGCCGATACCAATCCTGCCGCCACCAAAGGCGAGTAATGCACCCTCGCCGCCGGTCGAGCCGCCAGGTGAATACTTCGAGTTATGTGGGTTGGTGGTGCGGCCCCAAAGATCGTTGGTGGATTCGAAGCTGAGTAAGGTGATGGGAAGGTTTGTCTTGACGTACGGAACCGCGCCAGCGTCTTTCAGCAGGCGCACTAACGCACCGTCGACCGGCTTCTTGTTTCCAACCTTGCTGGAGTAGCCAACAGTAGTGTCGAAGCCAGCGACACCATTCGAGTCCTTCAAGCTGACGGGAATACCTGCCAGAGGCCCCTTGAGGTTTATGGAGCCATCGGCTAACCAGTCTTCGCACGCATCTATCATAATCTCCGTTAAGCAGTTGGTCTTCTCTTGTGCCTTTAGCGCGGCCTTGCCGTATGCGCGGAGGATATCGATGGGCTGGACGACTTGCTTCTGGACATCCTGAACGAGCTCCTCAACAGGCTTGTCGAGGACCTGACGTTCCTGGGCAGTAAAGGCACCATGATACTTTGTCAGAGCTGCGATTCTCTGGGTACGTTCATTTTGTTTCAGTTTGCTATCATGCGGTGCTCGTCAGTAACCTTCTCCGCACCCGACCACTTGCAGACGGAAATAGAATTGGAGAAACGTACCAATCCCTGCGGTGCTGGAGATAACCACTAATAAACACCATATCGCAGGGACAGTGAGAATATATATATATATGGAAGGATTAAGTAAAATTAGGAGGAGATATATGGATTTTGAGGGCTAGGAAGAGTATATAGAAGGGTAAGTTAGAAATGGAGGGGTCCAGCCATTCTTATACTTCTGTATGGGGCCGCATTTCCCCAAAACTGATAGGTCCAGCCGAAGGTATGCGATAGCAGAAGGGCGCGTTCTCCTTGTTGGGACTAGACTGCCGGTTCTGCTCCGTGCTTTGGAGCCAAGAATACCCAAGAATGCGGGGTAGCTCCGCACCGAGGGTTCTGCCTTATCGTTTATCGTCGACTGGCCTGACCATTGCTATACCACTATCATCACCATCAGCGTCAACATCTCGACTCATATAAACAAACATCTTTACATATATACCGTTGTTCATACGTCTTTTATTATCAATTTCTCATATACCCACAACCCCCTCCTCCCAAGAAACAGACACAATGGCTACCACCGCAGACAACGACATACTATATTCCCGCGACGACCTTCTCATCTGCTCAACGTGCGGCACCCAATACGGCACTTCTGATGCAGCTCTCCTAACAAGCTGTCGCATCTGTGACGATCGTAAGCTCCATCCCCTGCGCAAATCTCACCGGCCCCCCACCTTCCACATCTCAAATCTCAAATCCCAGATCTCACCTCACCATGCACCCTCCCGCCCCGATCGATCATGCAAGAACCCACACCTCCATCACTGCTCCCCGCATCCCACCAAAGTCCCCCATTTTATTTTCAACATCCCCACCACTGTTTATACTTGCAACAGCAGCTAACCCCTTCCCAGCCCGCCAATACGTCCCAGCAAGCGGCCAATCCTTCACTACCCTTCGCACCCTCCGAAAGGAACACGAAAGCACCATAACGCCCCACCCCACCGCCCAATCTCTATCCATCGTCCACAGTTCTCCCCGCCTGGCCATAGGCCAACGAGCCCTCCTCGTCCACACACCCGCCGGTAACATACTCTGGGACTGCATCACCCTTCTCACTCCCTCACTCGTCGACTCCATCCGCGCCCTGGGTGGCCTAGCGGGGATCGTGATTTCGCACCCCCATTTCTACAGTACGCATCTACTCTGGGCGGCGGTGTTTGAGTGTCCCGTCTACCTCTCCTCAGACGACAAAGAGTGGCTCGCCGAGGAGGAGCCCCGGCCGGAAGACCCAGTCAGAAAGTTTATTGAGGGAGAGGGGGGGGAGTTGGATATCCCAGGATGCGATGGGACTGCGACGGGAGCGAAAGCCATTAAAGTAGGAGGTCACTTCCCCGGATCCTTAGTCCTCCTCAACGACTCTCGCCTCCTCGTGGCAGACACCATGATGCCCACGCCATCTGGGATTGGGAATTGGGGAGCGCGGGATAGGCCGAAGGGGATGAATAGTTTTGCGTTTATGTGGAGCTATCCAAATGTGAGTTATCTTCCCTTTCCCATTTTCCTCTATCCTTCTCAATTGTTGTCTCGCTGTGCCCCGGCCCAATGCGACTCGAGCTATAACCAAAACTAACGACTCAAACAGATGATACCCCTTCCCCCTTCCACTCTCGCATCCATGTGGCGGATACTATCCCGCTATAACTTCACCGCCGTGCACGGCGGTTTTCCAGGATTAGATATCGAGGATAAAGATGTGAAAGCGAGAGTATGGGAGAGTATGGGTTTGCAAATTGGGGCCGAGGGGTGGCAAGGGGGAGGAGGGTTTGCAGAGCAATTTGGGTTGGCTGCGCCTCAGTAGTGGAGAATTATAGGGGAAAGGGAGGAGGAAGGGATTTGAGTAAGCTAAGTGTATTGGATAGGTTGGCATAGTCTGGAAAAGTTAAAGCACGTAGATGCACATACTTATACTTACAACCCTTTTCACGGTATTATCTTCTGTGCAGCATCATTCATGCGAGCTCAAAACATATAATGTAGCCGTTTGTTGCACGCCCCCATTGCTTATCATTTTATCATATCCTCAGCGATCTCAGATACAACCGGAGGGACGGGGACTGAGTATGCTGAAAACAAAGGCGGAACAGGCCTCTCACAACGATAGAAGATTCCAAAGAACTTCCCTTAATCCCAACCCATTTATTACCAGAACAAGAAGAGGAACGCACGCATATAAACCTACCCATCCCCTCCCCCCTTCATCAACACCTACGCCAACCACACTACCCAGAAAAAAACCGCCACCATGTCCAAACCAGCGAACGCCGCCCTCCAAAAACAGAAGATCAAACAGCTCAAATCCCGCCTCCGATCAGACCAAAAAACAATACTCAAGCTGAAGAAGCGAAACCGCGCCCTCATCCGCATCAAATCCCCTCCCCGAACCTTCAAATACCGTCCCCGAATCGTCAGGATCGTGGAGCTGAAGACCTTCCACAGTTACCGCAAGCATCCTATTCAGCTGCACGTCAAATCGGAGCCCCGTCGTCTGGTCTTCAATCCGCGGGACCCGAGATATGCCAACCGGCAATTCGCCAGCAGGCGCTTTGAGATCAGACTTAAATCCCAGCCACGCCCACAGATCGTGAAGCCACCAGAGCTGACAGAGTTCCACTACTTCCCGTACCTCCCGTACGAGATCCGCGTTCCCATTTGGCAGCTAGCCGTCGACTCCTTCCCAAGCCGCGACGTCAAAATCCGCATCGACGCTCTCGAACACGACTCCTTCCCCAGGTCACACTGGGCGCAGATGAGCTCCGCCACCGCGATCCCTTCACTTCTCCACGCCTGCCAGGTCTCTCGGCGTCTGGCGCTGGACCGATGGGAACTGTGCCTGAAAGCGTCTTTGGAGGGTGAGGATAAGATATATGTTGAGGGAGCTTGAGAGATTTGCGAAGGCGGGGAAGGTGTTTGCGATGGATCGGGGGAGGGAAAATGAGTTAGGTTGGGATTACCGGTCTATTCATTTACGGTATTGATGAGTGGATGGGAAGTAGGGACTGGATTGGACTTTGGGACGGGGGGGAAGTGAGAGAGATATTGAAAAGCATGGGGATTAATAAACGAATTGAAATTCGCAAAGACACGGAGAGTTAAAGCAAAGTCTGAAGATTAAGAAAAGGAGTTGACAGAGTTTATAAAGTGAAACTCAAAAGCAAACTCTCTGAGCCACAAAATCAGTTCTGAGAAAATAGCCCCAAGAGCATTTGAGAACGCAAAAAAAGTGAGACTACCCCGACCTTCCCCATAACCACAGCATAAACCATCCCACCAAACGAAGTACTCCCCTCAAATATACAGGCAGCCCGACATAAAACATAAAAGACATCAACCAAACAAGAAACGAAAAACCACAAACCCAAACACCCTTCCCCAACCCCGACGGCATTAAGTCCGCGCTCATCCCACTCCATAAACCCATAAACTTAATAACCCTTAACAACAGACGCACATAATCTCTTATCACCTCTCACCTCAGCCCCCTCTTACCTACGGACTTCCCCCCCACCCTCTCCGGATCTCCCGGCCCTCCACAGCTCCGCCAAGTCCACACAGACTACAGAGCACCACTGCAAACAGACACAAGACGCACACACCCGCGAAGTGGACGTGCGGCGTTTACACAACACTTCTGGTATACATCCGTCCGTCCCGTCCGGGCCGGACGGACATCACTTCAGCCCCCCGCGTCCGAGCGGCACGGAATGCACCAATCTCCCCCCGATCTCTTCCACGCATAAGAGAAACTCCGTGTACCTACTTGGCGCGAGGGTTAGGGTAGTATGTTGCACGTTGCATGTTGCATGTTGGACCGTCTAAGCGCCCCGCGGCTCGCGTGGAGATGCCGCTTACAAGGGTCGTTGGATCGAGATATCCCTACCGGTGGCTGGGGATGCGGGAGAAGGGCCGATGGTGAGGTTGCTGGCTAGGGTGTTGGGGGTGGGAAGTTCTCGAGTATTGGGGGGAAGGCGGCAAGAAAGCGTGTTTGTCTGGGATGATGAGATTGCCAAGGCGGGTAATTGGGTGTGTGGGAAGTTTTGTTCTCGAAGGAAGGGGGGAGGAGGATCGAACTGCATTGAAGTGTGTGGTTGGTATGATGAGATGTCAATTTGTTTTTGGCAGCTATATTATGTATGCTATTCTATATGTATGTGCATACAATATGTAGGGTATTTATCTCAATCAATCAAACTCCCCGCTCGCGTGCTTCCCTCGTTGAACCTGCAGTCGTGTGTGTGCTGTCAAATATCAGAGGTTGGTGCTTTCATCTGACATGCAGCAGACTGTAAGCTTATGGCCCCCCAATTGGTGTTACGTATATCCATGCCACAACTTTGGATTCTGCCCTTGGCAAACACGAGGTCGGGGACGTATAGAGTCGATCTGTTCACTCTGCACGGCCGAAAGCGGCGATGACGGAGTGGAATGCCGTTGGTGGGTGTAGGTGAGGATGGGGGTTTCCAGGCGACTGGTATGGTGTTGTGATTTGCGCTCTCCCCGCATTGAAAGTCCCAGTCATAGGTCCTCGACGACTTCACCAAAGTACACAGCAGTCAAGAAGTACCAGCAAGAACCTCTCCTCCCCCCACATTACCACCTCTCTAATTAAACCCCTCCTAAGCACACGTCTCCAACATCGTCATCAAAACCTTCAAAAGCGTCGCATTCTCCAACGCCGCCGCCACTCGTTCCTTATCCGCCAACTGCTTATTAACCTGCTCATCCTGACTATGTGTTCCCGGCTTAATGCGTACATCTACCCTAAACCGTGGCGGCAGCGCCTGCTCCAGCCTCACGCGCACGCCGAGCCCAATCACCGTCGCGAGCGAGCAGTGCGTGATGGTCGGCGTGATCAGGACAGTGACGGTGATGAGGGAGGTGGGCGTGGCGAGGGAGACGGGGGGAGATATGAATATGTCGGCGAGGTTGACGACGGCGAGGGAGCCGAGGGAGAGGGGGTGCTCGGGGTCGGAGATCGTGGAGATGAGATCTGGGGTGTGTTAGTGGGAGCCCGGGAGTGTGGGGAGGGGCGGAATTGGGGGATTGGGGATTGGGGATGGGGGATGGAGGCGGATTGGGGGGACGGACCGTAGATTTCCTGCTCATCGATGGGTTCCTCTGCTAACTCTTCTTCGGCGTCGGAGATCGGTTCTTCTCCATCAAGGTAGATCTGAAGAGCCGGGTTGGGCGTAGGCGCGAGGAGGGAGAGGATGCCGCCGTCTTCTTTCAGGGCGACATTTGTCTTACCCCGCCGCGTTGGGAGGTCGGTGATGATCGTTGGGTTTGCGTTTTCGATTGCCATCTTGGGCAGTCTTGTGTTCGAATTAGGTGAGTGAGTGAGTATCTTATGAAATGGAGAGGTAGGTCGTAGGTCGTTGGTTGTGGTGTTGTTCAATGCAAACTCTCGACTCGTTCGCCGCTGGGGTGCTATATCAATATCGTTGACTCCAATCGCATTTCTAATCGATAAACGAACACACCCCGCGCTAATACGCCATTGGGGTGGAAATAAGGTTGGGGTTGCCAGTCACCGATCACGTGATGTCAAGCACAAGTACACCAACATTCAACGCCCGCCCAGAAATCTAAGGTTCATGCCCCCAAACTTTATGCTCCCTGTACCACCCACCACCACCCTCCAACCCGCCATCACCAACAACCAACATCCAACAACCAACACAAAACCAACAAACCAACAACGTCTTTTTGCCCCCAAGACGGCTGTTGGGTTCACAATTACCGGCTCTAAAGTAGGCACATACACACACCCTAGGCGAGCTAATTACGGCGAGGTTGCCGCCTTGTAGATATGCGAGATCGCAAAATGCTTGATTGGGACTGCCGTGGCACGATGCCGAGAAATACGAAAGTAGCGACAGGGCGGACCGCTAGACGAAATGAAACGAAGGCGAAACGAAACGAAACAAAGTGCTATAACGAAACAAGACGACGACACATCTCTAATCCAATCCAACCGTTTGGCACCACCCCTAAATGATCACCGCTTTCCTTCTAGGGCTTTCCTTATCGGCGCAGCGGAACCCCCTTTCCCAAACAGATAGGCGCAACCGAGTTAGGGGACGCCTCCAGGGGCGCAGATGAGGCTTATACAGTAATTGATCTCCCCCCCTACGCCATCGCTTCCCCCATACTCCCCCTTCCCTGAACTCTATCTGCCGGGCGGCGACCTGACCGATGGGGGTCAACTAAACAGTCCCATGTCTCACACCCCGCATTATCGACAGTCGGCAGGTTAGCAGGGACATTTGGATCTACAGCGCCCATCTGCGGTGTGGAGCGCGGTAGGGATAGTGGGATGGGGCGGACGTGAATCGCGTGCTGTGCTGCTGGTCTGCTGGTGTGTGTTTGATTGTCTGTGAGTTTGTGATGTGAGTTGAAGTGGTGGAGGGAGATCTAGGGGAATCGATGGATTGGGATATGGTATCTACCAAGGCGGATGAGGCGCACATGTGATGTCCTAAATAGGGGGGCTAGGAGGTGATAGACTTCATGGGTAAGTTAGGGTACCGTCGTACGATGCTAGGTGGTCCGCTTACCGCCCTATCGTGGCTTTTTTACAAGAAAGTTGTACGCCAGAGTAACAGACGCACAACAGTAGTCGCATGCTAATAT
>LNAR01001834.1:0-15762 GCA_001630585.1 Pseudogymnoascus sp. BL549 | reverse complement strand
GGGGTTGGAGGTTGGTTGACTGGGTGATGGAGGTAGGTGGGGGGAGGGACGTCATTGAAGGGTTCGATGTGATCTGGTGATGGTCATGGGGATGGGATGGGATGGAAAGACGCGGTTTGGTGGACGCGTTGAGGGGATGAAGATGACGGATTTGGACATAGGGAAGGGGGACGCGTTGACGGTGGCTGGATTGGGGATTGGGATTGGAATGGAATGGAGGTTGAGATTGGGGGTGGGATTGAGAGGTATACTAGACTATTGGGATCGTGGTATATGTTATCATATGATAACTAGATAGACAAACCAGAACTACGAAAACTAGGAAAGTGCCAAAGTGATGAAAGTGAGAATTCCTGGCCCTATCCCTCCTATCAGGCCATGAAAAACGCAATCAAGGAGTGGTAAATAGTAATAGTAGTATAATATAATATCAATGGCCCTCTTATTCATACACCACGAGCGAGTGGGTGCGCGCTTTCTTTCGCGTTACTGTCCTATCATGTCCTGTCTGTTCCCGACCTCTATTATATCCTATCCTATCTATACCGAAAGAGAGAGGAGACGTTTACGTCCAGTACCGTGTCCATATCTTTTTCTGGTCGTCCGTGCCGCGGAACTGTTGAGGAGGGTTAGTGAGTAAATCGTCCGAAGGTTGTGCCTTACATACTCCCCTCCCTCCCGTCCCGTGTCTGTCCCCATCCCCGTCCCCATCCCTTCAAGCACAAGGGCTTAAGGGATAGGGGGAAGTGGAAAAGGGCTAGACGTTGGCGGGCAAGGATGAAGGTTGAAAGGGGGCGGGAGGCTGGGGAAAGGGGGTTGCGAGGTTGGGGAGAATAGCAAAAGGGGTCAGGGGAAGACGATGGGATGAGATGAAAAAAATTAGAAAAAAAACCTAAGCGTACCTGAAACTTCACTTCCATAATCTCCTTGAAACCCTCTTCCAGCGTCGGAGGCTTGTACTTTGAGTTAAACGACGTAAACGCGATATTCGGGAGGATGGTGCGTTTCTCCGGGTTCATCTGCTCATCTCGTCAGCCCAATAGATCCAGCATCCAACTCCGCCCTAACCAAGACGAACAAAGGCTGCCTGCCCTGCCTCCCGGTTTTCCACTCCGTCGGGATGGGGAAAGGGGGGGGTAAAGGGAGTATAGGATAGGAACAGGACAGGGCATGACAAAACAGAAACTCACCTCCAAATTCAGCGCCCTAACAACATCATTATGTCTACAAACCTCCCCCCCTGTCAAAAACACCACACACCTAATCTGAACCCCCGCTTCCCTCGCCAGCTCAACCCAATGCCTCCTCGTCGCTTCGTCAGGGTTCGTATTATCAATCACCACCGACTTGCCGTCCTGGAGATGCGAGCGGGCGGTCTTGAGACACTTGTCGCGCGTCTTGAGCGTGTCTTGGTTGATGCGGATGTATTGGGAGTGAGGGGAGGTGTAGGTAGAGTGGAAGGTGGATTTTCCGGAGCCGGGGGAGCCGACGAAGAGGACCTGGGAGGGGTTAGTTGGCCTGGTGGTCCGGGTGGGGTGGAGTAGACTGGATTGGATGGAAGGGTGGACGGAATGGATGGAGCGGAGGAATAGGAGGAACAGCATGGACGGGAGGAACAAGGATAGACAGGGTCAGCCAGGCAGGCGCAAACATACAATTTCTTGCTCACTCGACGGAACAAACAAAGGGACCTCTGCGAAAACTCCGTTAGAACTTCGATTTCTCATTCCAGACTCCAGTGGGCCACGAACCGGACTCGTTTACATCGGCAGCGTTGACGACATAATCTCTTGGCTCGAAGGAGCGGGTGAATTCCCGGGGCGCCTCTTCCAGAAAGTACTCCTCGGGGGTGAGGAATAGGATGCCGATGTTGTCGGCAAAGCCGCTAGAGGGGGTGTGTTAGTAGGAGGACTCGGACATGCAATATGTCTTGTTATATGTAAAAAGGGGTCGGTGGTAGGGAAGGGGACTTACCGATCAGAAGCCGCAAAGTCCGCCGCCAACCCAGGCGCAGCGACACGGCCCCCAGCATCTCCAACAAAAAACGATCCTTTCAAATCGACAGTCTCAGGAGTGAGATCATAGTCCTCCAAAATCTCATCCCACATCCCCGTCCTCGGCTTCCTATACTTATCAAACGCCGTCGCGGCATACAGCGTCGTCGGGATGTCGAGGTCGCGCAGGATGGAGGCAGCTTTGTTCTGCCAGGCTTGCAGACGGCCGCGGTGGGCGGTGGGTGCTTTGGGGGAGGGGTGCAGCTGGATGGCGCCTTGGTTGCTGACGATTATGACGATGAAGCTGGGGGGCGTGTTAGTGGTGAGGCTACAAGCACAGGCAATGGATGGGGCAAAGGGGGGTTACCCGTCTTCGTGCAGCTTTCGGAGCATGAGAGGGACGTTTGGGTGCCACCATTTCCAGTCGTCGACGTCGAAGGCGAATTTCTTGCCCGAGATGGACTTGACGAGGGTCCAGTCCTGGGGATGTTAGTAGGGGGTTCAGCAATAGGGGACAGGGGGCGAACCATATCGAAGGCGGCGATCTTCTTCTTGGGGCCGGCGGCAGCGGCACCATTTGGCGCGGTGGATGTCCCTTGAGGGACATATTTGCCAACTATGAGGGAAGTTGGAGTGTCTTCGTTGACGGACCTCTCCGACCAGGTTACTGGCTCTGGTGGTTTCTGGGAGCTTGGCTTGAAGAAAGAGGATACGGCATCTTCTATCTTGTTGTCAGAATCAAAATTTCAGCATTATTTGTTGGGTCAGCACTTACTCGTAGTTTTCGACTGAACCTTCCGTTTAACAGGGGGTGGAGAAATAGGCATCCCATCCCTCTCGTCATTTTTACGCTTCTGATCACGGCTCGACGAAGACATGGCGACGATTTGTGCCTACGAACGTTAATTAGTGTTACAATATCTTCACTCAAGCTGGGCAACGAGAATATATTTAAGATAGAAAAGGCACCAGAACCTACTACTGGCAGCGGGAAGGGTGTTTTAAGGCAGCCAGTCCGTCTTTGTCACGACAGCAGTGCTCGTCCTGAAGTGCAGAACCACGTGACAAGCATAGCAATTCCTTTACCCCTTTGTCGTATTTAGAGTCTGTTTCGTGAGGTATCCGGATTTAGAGTCTGGCTTGAAAGAGGGAGCTGTTTGAGATATTTGGCGGGAACAGACGCGTAAAGCGCGACCTGAACGATATGGTCACGTGATATAATTATAGCTACTTTATCCCTTTATCATATTTCAACGGCCAGCTTTATTCAATTTCCGGATTTACAATCGAATTAAAAGAGACTCGATTATTAGCTAGCTAGTTAAATTATGTTTTGTGAACGGACGTCGAGGTGCTCCAAGGCACATGAGTCAACGACACTTTCGTTTGTGCGCGATAAGGAACCCCGGATTACAGCGGGACTGAGCGGCTTCGGACGGGAAGATAAACCGTCACAACCCAACAGTGTCACTCATAAATCCCCCTCACTTGCCCACCACACCCGCAACAAACCAAATCCTAGACCAATTCCACCGAAATCATGGCAGCTCAAGAAGTGAGGACTCCCGGCAGCAAGCCCGGCGGCACTATGCTCTGGGGAGGACGATTTACCGGTATGCGCTCTCGATAAACTTTTTTGTTGACTCGCTTGACTCACATATTCACTCCAGGCGGTCTGGATCCCCTCATGGTCTCATACAACGAGTCGATTTACTACGATCGCGCGTTCCACACGCAAGATATCCTGGGCAGCATTGCGTGGGCTAGGGGCAACCACAAGGTCGGAATTCTCAGCGATGAGGAGTTCAAGGCTATCGAGGAGGGGTTGAAGAAGGTCGAGGCTGAGTGGGTGGACGGGACATTCAAGATCATTCCCGGAGTGGACGAGGATATTCACACTGCCAATGAGCGTCGCCTTGGTGAGATCATTGGCAAGGACATTGGAGGCAAGCTCCACACAGGCCGCAGCAGGAACGAGCAGGTCGCAACGGACATGAGGATGTGGTTGAGGGATGAGCTGAGGAAGATCGAGGTCTTCCTGGTTGACTTCCTCAAGGTTGTCGCTGCCCGCGCCGAGAAGGAGATTGACTTCGTCATGCCTGGGTATACCCACTTGCAGCGCGCCCAGCCGGTGCGCTGGAGTCACTGGATGCTGTCGTACGGTCTTGCGTTTGCCTCGGATCTCGAGCGTCTGCGTGAGGTGATCGCCCGTGTCAACCGCAGCCCTCTTGGATGCGGTGCTCTCGCGGGTAACCCATTCAACATCGACCGTGATGCTATGGCCAAGGAGCTCGGCTTCGAGGGCCTGATGTGGAACTCTATGGGTGCTGTCGCTGACCGTGACTTCGTCCTCGAGGCTATGCAGTGGGGTTCGACCTTGATGTCGCACATGTCTCGTTGGTCTGAGGACCTTATCGTTTACTCTACTGGCGAGTTCAGCTTCGTCAGACTGGCCGATGCGTACTCCACCGGTAGCTCGCTGATGCCACAGAAGAAGAACCCCGACAGCTTGGAGCTGTTGAGGGGTAAGAGTGGACGTGCGTTCGGCCAGATGGCGGGACTCATGATGACCCTGAAGGGTCTCCCTAGCACATACAACAAGGACTTGCAGGAGTCCGTTGAGCCAATGCTTGACCATGTCAAGACTGTTGGTGACAGCATCCAAATCGCCACTGGTGTTCTCTCCACCCTTGCGGCGAACTCCGAAAAGATGAGGGCGGCGCTCGACGGCTTCATGCTGGCCACTGACTTGGCTGACTACCTTGTCCGCAAGGGCGTTCCGTTCAGGGAGACCCACCACATCTCGGGCCAGGTCGTTGCCTTGTCGGAGAAGACCAACACACCAATGGAGAAGTTGACATACGAGCAACTGGAGTCCGTCGATGCCCGCTTCAAGCCGGATGTCAGCGAGTGCTTCGACTTTGAGCGCTCGGTCGAGATGCGCACATCCAAGGGCGGAACCAGCAAAAAGTGCGTGTTGGAGCAGATTGAGGTCCTGAAGTCGATGCTGGCTTGAAATGTGAACTATGAAATTTATGTTGGGAGTTGGGAGGAAAAAGCATGGGCCGCCAAAAAGTTTGTTCGTGAAATCTAGACCTACAGTATTTATGCGGCCTAAAGGGCTTCCATAGGGACTGTGATAAAAGCATTAATTACGAGAGCCTATGGCAATAAACATAAAAATAAAGATTTTAATTACCATTTTATGTGCCTATTTGATTTTTAGCTCTGTTTTGAGTATTTTAGATATTTTCCGTGTAGACGTGTTGTTGGTCACCACAAGATCACATGAGGAAACCACATTGTTTGTCCACAACTTCGTGACCATACACGGATCAGATCCTACCCCTATGCTCGGATTGTCAACACCCAGCCTGCAATGCACGAGCTCTTCCTAACAGCCGCCGTGCCCGGCGAGCATGTCAAAGAGGCGCTGAAGATCCTCCAGGGCGTATGCGCCATGCCGCCCGCCCACAAGTTCGAGCGAGTTCTCACATACGAGGGACCCCCGGCACAGCTGGTGCCCATTCCGGCAGCGAGGGTACAAAATCGGCGACCTCAGGATAGGGAGGTGTGGATTGAGTTGAATAAGCAGCTGGTTAGGCAGTCGCATTATATCACGCTCGCATTTCCAACGGAGAAGGGCGAGTTTGGCATTGGTGCGGGCGTGGGGGGTGATGACCAGGTTGTCAAACCGTGAGTATATCATCCAGGATTACCGAGACGGATCGGATTTAACACGTTTTACAGGATCATTGACCTGGAGGAGGCACGGGGGACTCTGCACTTCTATGACTACCCAGAACCCCCGCACCCGTCGCGGCCTGTAAACAGTCGGCTCGTGGTTCACATCCCCGACGAGCCAAAACTGCCCTCACTTCTACGGAGCATTAAATACACGTGAGTGGCTATGCCGTATCAACAGACATCTCTCTCTAACGCAGCTCCAGGCACCACTCGGAAAGCCTGCGTGAAATCTACAACTTCTACAGGGACAACGTTACATTTACGCTGTCTCGCCAACTCCAGCGGAAGCAACAGGATGGCGTGATGGAGACGGAGGGAAGCGTGCTGCAAGCTTCGTCTGACATCCGTGATTACATACCCTTTGATGGGGAGAACAAATGGGTCTTGAGGGCCTCAGTAGAGGTTACGGACGAAAAGGAAGGTCCCCTTGTTCAGAGAGGCATTGAGGAGCTTCTCAAAGTACAAAGTGACCTGACGGGCCTCTACGAGTTCTCAATCCTGGACAGAGCAGTCCTGGATACGAGAGTTCCTGCCTTCCTAGAGCAGTTACGGCGGAGATGATGACAGCTGGATGAATTACAAAGATATCAAGTCACATGACATCAACGAGGCCATACACAATGACACTATTCTGTTCTAGGAGAGGGCAGCCGAGCGGAGAGGACACGGAGATCCGTTGTGTAATGGCAATACTTCAAAAGCCAAAATAAAAATTTAAAGCTTACTTTAGTGGGAGGCGAATTACAGTGCATATGCGGAGAAAGAGGACAACATCTGCCGTAAGGGTGCAGCAAGTGGCAGGACGTAGCAGGAAAATAAGCAGAAATGGCATGATCAAAACCTTGAAAAGCGCTTAATCCGCTTGATCCGTCGATTATTGTGAATTAGGTATGTAATGGTTGAAAAGATGTGGCGCTATGTGGTGCTGTTCCTTGCCACATCGGAACATTCAGGCTGCATTTGTTGGATTTTTGCGGGTTGAACCGGTATCGGTGTCTTGGAACCCCGATAGCTCCGTCGTCCCCGGGCAATAATTTAAGTTATGAGATCGCGTACGAAGTAGTCGCGCCGCCCTATCAGAAAAATCACGTTCGTGGTTAAGGGCCCGAACACCCACTGAACTCCGCATTACCAAACGTATAACACACCTACAACCCTTTCACTTTCCCCTTCCCCTCCTTCACGAGCATCCCTAGGCCGAGCAATTGATCCTTCCTACAACAATCCCAAATATCAATCAGCTCGCGCTCCTCTCGCTCTTCCATCCCTAAATCTCCATCCTACGGTCTCCGTCACTCAACAAAAATCCCAATACCAACCCCCCCCTCAACCCAACAACAACATCATGTTCAAGACCACTCTCTCCAGGGCGGCGGCTCACGCTGAGCGTAAGCCATTGATCAAGTTCCTGGGCAAACGCACAGTCCCAGGTATGTCAAACTCAGCTCCCCCGTATCCCGTCGTCCGCCGTCTCTAATTCTTCCCAGCCTCTGTTGACCACACTCCTTCCGTCCACCCTGCCTCTCCATCCTCCGCCCTCCCTGGCCAGGGCTCTCCCTCCTTCTCCGCATACCGCCAGCACGCACAGCAACACGGCCCCCTCGGCCGCAACATCCGCACCGACAGCCAAGTCGGCTCTGTTCCCGGCCGTGACTTCGGCCCCGTCGCCGCTGCCCAGGGCGAGTTCTTCGACCGCAGCGAGCTGCCCGCTCGCTTCCGACGCTCCCCATACACCGAGGCGGAGATCGAGGCGATTGAGACCGGCGGCGCTACCATGGTGTGCTGAGAGGCCTCATGAGCGCTGGGTGGCTGGGATTTTTCTGATTTTTTTTTTATAAACATACATGGGGCGTCAATACCCTCGGAGACAAAATATCTTTTTTTTACGTCAAGCGAATTGTTGGGATGGGAATGGGATTGGATGTTGGGGGCGATTGATGGCCGGGCGACCTGGGAGGTTTGCTGGAGGCCGGGCGGGGATTATGATACAGGTTTACACAGGTTGATACTTGGCTGGATACTTGTAATGAATAGGAAGACCAAGACCTGTCGACGGGCGAGACCCGGGAGTCTTCATGTGCCGGCGAGAGCTGCTGCACATTGTTCGTTATCTACATAACGACGAATAAAACGAACTACAAACATTTAATGCTTTGCTTCTAGTTTGATCATCGTGACTTCAGCCTCTCAGAAGCCGTGCGCTTGTCTATATGGTTGTCCTTTACCCCGGACGCAAGTGGTAGGTTGACTCGCATGTGACAATGCAGCCTTGCCCAACCTGGACCTTTGACAGCCCTCCACGAAGATCCCCGGCTTTGCAACCCTGTCCAACATCTACCCGTTGCGATTCCTCCCGTAAACCTATCCACTTCCCTTCGTTCTGCCGCAGGCACATCATGCCACAGGCACGGCATTTGGCATGTTAGGGTTTGTTGTTGGGTTAGCCGTCCCTACCCCAGCCCTCAGCGACCAGTCAAACCTCACTCTATCCCCCGAGCTTGGTCCGATCCTCTTCGGAATTCTGAAACCATTGAATAGAGTCTCAATGCCTAGCCTTCAATATATTCACATCCTCGATGCTACTATCCGCCGCGCTCCCGCCCCCAACCTGGTGGCCGAGGTTGTCCCCAAGCCCAGCCAGCAGCGAGCTATCCTCCCCAACTAGCCGTTCGATGATCTTAACTTTAGCATGTGCCCTCTTGAGACGGTCGTCAAAGTCGGACACTGCGTCTTCCGTGTTTTCGGTGGAAAGACTGGCCGGCTCGCTCAGCGCGTAGAGGACTCGTATGTGCTTCTCCAGGCGTGGGTTCGTCAGTGCCGGCAGGCTCGTACCTTGCGGGACTGAGGCTGCAGCAGAAGGTGCGTCCTGTAGAACTTCGGCCCCGGATGCAGGCTTATCTGGTGCATCGCCTTGGGGGAGTCGTCCTGCCCAAACAACGGACCGGCCGTGTAATCTTCCTGCCTCGACGTATTTCTCAAATCCCTTCTCCAGCCCGAAGACACGGCCTTCTATTTTCCCAGCTTTGGCGCCTTCGGTGCTCCCAAGTTGGTACCCTTCATCGTAGAATTTGTCTTCCAGGCCCAGGAGATCGTCGAAAGGGTCTGCACTCATCTTTGAATAGATTCTGCTTGCTCGCTGAGTGTTCAAATTTGAAGGGACGGAAACTGAAATGGTTTGAGATCTTCAAAGTTTAAGTTGGTGAGAGTATGGAGCTATTTTGGGCTCATGTCCTCAAGAAGCTGTATTTCCTGTCAATCTCTCAGGAACATTTCCGTAAAGGTGCTTCGGCCGTCATAGAGGGGCACCACCCTCAATTACTACGAAAGCCAGGCCCCCATTGAACACTGTGCACTGACTCACTGGAAAATTACCCCACCATAAAAATATGCTGACTAAGCGAGGCTGGTCACGGAACCCCGCGTATTTTATACCATTTCAACCGTCAGCAATACAGTAATAACATCAAACATGGCTTCAAAATCACCCATTCTGCCTCAGAAGGGCCAGAGGAATATCCTGATTACCTCAGCATTGCCCTACGTAAACAACAAGCCTCGAAAGTCTCCCTTTTTCACCATAATAAGATTCCTCAAACTAACAATTGTCTAGATTTGGGAAATGTTGTTGGCAGCGTCCTCAGCGCGGACGTATACTCTAGATTCAGCAAACTGAGAGACAGGCCTACTCTATTCGTCTGCGGCACCGACGAGTACGGGACAGCCACTGAGACCAAGGCCTTGGAGACAGGCCAAACCCCGAAGGAGCTCTGCGACGAGTTCCACAAGGTTCACAAGGATATTTACGACTGGTTTGAAGTAGGATTCGATTACTTCGGCCGAACGACCACCGAGCAACAGACCGAGATTGCCCAGGATATCTTTCTGAAGCTCCATAAAAATGGATACCTGGAGGAGCGAACAACCACGCAGCCCTATTGCGAGAAGCACGAGTCGTTCCTCTCGGATCGCTTTGTTGAGGGCACATGTCCGAAATGCCAGTATGAAGACGCTCGCGGTGACCAGTGTGACAAGTGCGGCAGTCTTCTAGATCCCTTCGAGCTCATCAATGCTCGATGCAAGGTCGATGGGGCAACTCCAGTCCAGCGAGACACTACGCACATGTTTATCCGCCTTGACAAGCTCCAGCCAGAGATCGAGAAGTGGTTCACAAAATCCAGTCAGGATGGCGCATGGCCCCAAAATGGAGTCAGTATCACCAAGTCGTGGTTTGACAAGGGATTGGAGGGGCGCAGCATCACTCGGGACCTTAAATGGGGCACACCCGTACCATTGCCAGGTTATGAGAATAAGGTCATGTATGTGTGGTTCGATGCCTGTATCGGATATCCTTCTATTACAGCGTGCTATACAGACAAGTGGGAGCAATGGTGGCGTAACCCAGAAGACGTGGAGCTCTATCAGTTTATGGGCAAGGACAACGTCCCCTTCCACACTGTTATTTTCCCAGGTAGCCAAATTGGCACGGGAGACAAGTGGACCATGCTCAAGCACGTTTCTACTACAGAGTACTTGAACTACGAGGGTGGAAAATTCTCGAAATCCAGAGGTGTCGGCGTTTTCGGCGACACTGCGAAGGACACCGGCATCCCTTCGTCCGTATGGCGTTACTACCTGATGGCAAACCGACCAGAGACCAGTGACACCCAGTTCGAATGGAAGGCGTTCATTGCAGCTAACAACAGCGAGCTGCTCAACAACTTTGGAAACTTTGTCAACCGTCTTGTCAAATTTGTAAACGCTAAATGCGGCGGTGTTGTTCCGGAATTTTCTGCTTCCTATACCGATGAGACCTTCGACTTCCCAGCATTCATCGCCAGCGTCAATACCCACCTCGGAGAATATATTGCGGATATGGAGGCTGTTAGAATTCGCGCAGGACTCAAGAAGTTCATGGAGATCTCAGCATTGGGTAACAACCTCTTGGCTGGCCGTCTTGATAATGCCAACTTGACAGGTAGCCCTGAGAGAACACACACTATCATTGGTCTCGCTCTCAACCTCGCATACCTCCTTGCATCTATTTCGTCGCCATTCATGCCATCTACTGGAGCCTCCATTGTCAAGCAACTCGAGGTCCCTCTGCTGTCGATTACTGACAAGTGGGATCCAGAGGCTCTCAAGGGTGGCCACAAGATTGGCAAGGCCGAGTACCTATTCACCAGGATCGATGACAAGAAGGAGGATGAGTGGAGGACCAAGTACGGTGGTACTCAGGCCTCGAGGATTGCTGAGGAAGAGGCCAAGGCCAAGAAGGCTGCTGACAAGGCCAGAGATAAGGAGAGGAAGAAGGCAAAGAAGGAGGCCGCCAAGGCTGCAGCTGCTACAGAGGGGGGCCTTAAGACCGAGCTTCCTCTTCGCGGCGTTGCTGCCGAGGAACAGGCACCACCACCAGCGGCAGCTCCATAATTCGAATACCATAACGAATAACGACGATGCACTGTCGGCGGCGGCGTTGGGATGTTTTAGCAGGCGATGTGGGGGAATATGGCAGAGTTATGTACCATTTTTTTGAACCTGAGATGGTTGCGAGGCTCCTTTTCAACATGGGAAGCTAGATCTGATTGTGAAGCTCCATAGCCTAAATATACATTTGTTTTTTGAGTACAGTTCCTGATTCGGGAGATTCTCGTGATTCCCAACAAGCCTATCCAACGCCTAACCACCCCAATACTGTACATCTATATCCACATTATTTATACAAGGCCAACGGTCTTCATGGCCCTCATCTTCCAGCCTTCAAAGCTGTTGAGCTTTGGTCTCACATCCAAGTAGAAGCTCAGCTTGCCATTGTTCTTTCCCTCGTCCTTGCCGGCATAAAAGTCAATGATGTACTCAACCTTCTTGCCGCACCTATCCACAATCCAGTCGTGGCGATCGAATGGCGTAGTATACCCCAATAGACTGTTGAAGCGTGCCTTGGGAGACATCGATGTCGAGAGCCCCAAGAACGAGTGGAGCCTAGGGCCTCCGCATTTCTCGTCGGCTCCATATGGTTTCTCCCATTCCTTGATTTCCTTCCATGCTCGCTCGTTGACTGCATTGTGTATCGGCACGATAGTCTTCATCTCCTTGGGATCGCTAGAATGGCCCTGCAACGAATCTGTTAGGCACCTCGTCCACTTGAATCCCGCTGTACATACCTTTCTCTTCATTGCATCAAAGAACATCTTCTCTGAAGGATATATCCAGTTCCCGCTCGAACTGACTCCGCTCTCCTTCTCGCTATTCGCCGGCTTCGAGCCTTCGCTGTCGTCGACGGGCGATGCGCGAGGGATTGTCGAGACCACACGCTGAGTACCTAGTCCTGTCGACGCGGCCACCGCATCCGCAGGAGGCGTCGAGGACCAAAAACGCGCGAACAGACCAGGCTGTGCCGGAGGGGTCTGGTTGATCTCTTCAGAGTCGCAGGCATTGCCTCGACTTGTGGCGCTGGCGCCTTTGGCCGCGCCGGGGAATGACGCTGTTGGGTTTGCTTTCAACCATGCCGCGCGGGTCTTGTCATCAACTGGGCACACCTCAGCGGGCGCCTCTGTCTCTGGAGTTTTGCTCATGTTTGCGTATGTGAGTCGTGATTCTTTGGAGCGCGCTGGGAGACGAGAATATGGCGATTGACCATCATTAATAATTTTGGGCCCTGCACGGTTGCTCCCGCTACTGATGTCCCGATTAGTCTAACCCCAAGACACAACCCAGTCTATTTACTTCTCACCGCCTTCAACCCCTCATACTCTCCTTCGACCCCTCTATCTGCACCCCTTTCAATTATCTCCACAAGAATTCAAAATTACTCAAAATGGCCGATTCTACAGTTTACCAGGCCAGCACCACTGCGCCCGTCAACATTGCCGTCGTCAAATACTGGGGCAAGCGTGATCCCAAGTTAAACCTCCCCACCAACTCGTCCCTCTCCGTAACCCTTTCCCAATCGGACTTGAGGACTCACACCACCGCCGCCTGCTCTTCTACCTTTGGATCTGAGGATTCCCTCCTCCTTAATGGCTCACCACAGGATGTCTCAGGCGCACGTACCCAGGCCTGTTTCCGCGAACTGCGCTCCCTCCGCGCCGCCGTCGAGGCCGCCGACCCATCCCTCCCAAAGCTCTCCACATTGACACTCAAGATTGTGTCGGAGAACAACTTCCCCACCGCTGCTGGGCTCGCCTCTTCCGCCGCTGGATTTGCTGCTTTAGTCCGCGCCATCGCCGATCTGTACCAGCTCCCAGCATCAAAGACCGAGCTTTCAAAAATCGCCCGCCAGGGTTCCGGCTCTGCATGCCGCTCCCTCTTCGGCGGATACGTGGCGTGGGATATGGGCACTGCTGTTGATGGATCGGATTCCCAGGCTGTTGAGGTTGCACCAGCCTCCCACTGGCCCAGCATGCGCGCATTGATCCTCGTCGCCTCCGCCGAGAAGAAGGGCGTTTCCAGCACTGCAGGCATGCAGACTACCGTTGCAACATCCGAACTTGCCAAGCACCGCGTGGAGGTTGTGGTGCCAAAGCACATGGAGCAGATGATCAAGGCTGTTAAGGATAGAGACTTTGAGTTGTTTGGAAAGGTTACGATGGTTGAGAGCAACAGCTTCCACGCTACGTGCTTGGATACCTTCCCACCGATCTTTTACCTCAACGATACGAGCAGATCGGCCATCAGAGCGGTTGAGGCGATCAACGAGAAGGCTGGCAAGATCATTGCCGCATATACCTTTGATGCTGGGCCAAACTGCGTTATCTACTTCGAAGAGGAGAACATGTCTGCTGTTGCTGGAGCCATCAAGTCGGTGCTGGGCTCTGTCGAGGGCTGGGAGGGCAAGGGAGCGGATATTAAGTTGAGCGATGCGGCGCATTTGGATGAGAGGACGGTGAAGGCGCTGCAGGAGGGTCTTAGCCGCGTCATCCTCACTGGTGTCGGCGAGGGTCCCATCAGTGTTAAGGAGAGCCTTCTGAAGTAAGGGTATATAGTGGCTATAGCAGAAAGAGCACGGGGGTGTTGACAGGTGATATCAGCGTTTTAGCATCATTTCATCATGGAAGGAAAATAGCAACCAGATCAAAATAGAAATAAAAATTGCCGAGAGGGTTGTCCATAATATAAGGCTTGCTTGATTATATTATATTAATGGATAGGAGTAAATAAAATTGATTTATGGTGAAAATAATAAATTGAGAATTGTCTCCCAATTTCAACCGCAGTTGTTTATAACCCTCGTGCTGATAACTAATTACACCCATTCTCCGTACCTTTCTACGCATTTTCGTTACAATACTGTATATGTCCTATAGCATCTATAATTCTTCATCACCTTCGTCATCGTCATCGTCATCCTCGTCTTCATCCCCCTCACCACCACCGCCACCACCTTCATCGTCGCTGTCCTCATCACTACTTGTTCCAGAACCCTCGCTCTCCCCATCAGTGCCAGGATCGTAATCTTCCCCTTCGGTCCCCTCATCTTCCTCCTCAAGTTCCTCATCGCCCAGCTCCAGCTCTGCCTTCTGCAACTCGCCCGCATCTCCCACATCGACCTTTGACCCGTCTTCTCCCTTGACAGTGTTGATACCCAGCCTCTTCGCCTTCCTCTGATCCGCCATACTAGCATCCTGCAGGCCATGGCGCTTCACATAAGCATCAATTCCGGCAAAATCCTCCTGGTCGAGCATTCCGAATTCGAACTCTTCAGTTTCCTCCTCATACGTCCCGTCGGATTTCTTATACCGGACATCGACCTCTATCACCAGATTAAATGTCCTTTGGAGCACGTTGACATAACTCACTGCCACTATTTGCTCCTTGGGCAGGAATATCAAGGGCTTTTTGAACCCCCACAGTACTCCACCCGGCAGGAAATATAAATACCCATCCTTACTGCCGCGGAATGCCTTCACGTGCACCGCTGGATCATTCGGCTTGTAAGCCTCCTTCCCCGCCGCCGAGAAGACCTTCCAGTTTGCTTCGACGATAGAGATGTTACGGCCATTCGCCTTCAGTTGTTGGTTGATGAAGAAGTCGAATAGCGTCTTGTGCTGATCTGATACCGCGGAGGCTGCACTGAGAGATTTGCCAGAGATACTCCCCGGTTTGGGCGCCGTGGAGGGAATTGTGAGGACGAGTGGGTCAGGCGGATTTGGCCCATATTGAGCGTGTCGTGGTGTGACAATATGGGCGTCTTTGAGGAATAAGACGTAGTTGTACTGCTTCTGCGCCTTTTCTGGAACTGTCAGGCAGAATGCATGGGCTATTCTCTAGTTAGCATATTCAATGAGCAAAATTGCAGTCTGTAGTAACTGACTTATGTCCTTCCACGGATAAGTTGTCCCAGGGACAAGCTCGTCTGTCTTGGGGTCTCGCGCCTGGATATGGTTCTTTGTGAACTCAATCGTGAACTTCTTGCGCAGAGGAACAACCATAGAAATTTCCTTCACTTGTAACAACGCCTCATCATTTGCATGTTCGAATCCATTGGCAATTTTTGCCAGCGGTTGAGTGTCGGTGGCTTCTTTCTTTGGTTGGATAGGTAATCCCTCCTCAAGCTTCCGCTTCTTAGACGCTGGATCCGAGGCTGACGGTTCCAATTCTTGTCGTAATTTGACTACGTAAGACGAGATCTCATTGAAGAGCTCTGCCCAAGCCGGGGCAGCTGCATTAGGTCAGTTAAAGTCCATAGCATGTCGCACTTGTGGCTCACGACGTATGAAGCCATCGTTAAGGAGAAGAAATCAGATGTATCTTACTAGCTGCGGCTTGTATCGCGCCAACAATATCTGGCCTGTCTTTGAAGGCTTGTTCTAGATTTGACTGGTCTAGTGCCCGACTCATGTTGACGATTTGTACGTTTGTGGCGATTTGCTGGAGGAAAACAAATGCAACCTCGAAATAATGACGCCCTGGCTACGCGCACGGCGCGTCCTTATCGGCGGCCTATCGCACTGTATGTGCGTTTGTTTCTACGACCCAGTGGTTCAGCGCAAGAGCCTGAAAGGAACTGTGACTAGCGACTGTT
>LNAR01001833.1:0-15760 GCA_001630585.1 Pseudogymnoascus sp. BL549 | reverse complement strand
CCTATAATTTCCAATTTGCACACTCATCTTCGCCACCGGGCCAAACTGAGGACTAACCGGGGGTCAAAACTTAGTAGCTACAGACACCTGCTATTTCAGGGAAATTCATCGTGAAACCCACCCGCCTTCCCCGCAATTGTAGGTAGAATTATAGCCTGAGCACTGAATATAATCAAACAATAGCAGTAACCTACATTATAATTCACCTATGAAATTACCCGATCGGCAGTTTGGGAAGGTGCGGGGTACCCCATGTAGATCAAGCTCTTGTCTTTGGCTTGTTGATAATTAGCCAAGGTATGTTGTTTGAGTTTCAAGATCCCAAGATCGTGATTATCCGGCAGTTCGGTCATGCCCTCGGCACCCGCCGCGCTACCGAGACAGAAAAAGACAGAGGCATCAAACGACACGATGGCAATTTATACCTAGTCTCAAAGAAAACTATAAGGCTAATTTACGGACTTATGATAGAGCTAATGCCGCCATTAGGCTGTGTTCATCCATCGTGATATAACTCTGCACAGGCAACAGACGCACCATTCATCATTTTGATCGCCCTTATATTTACTCCATCTTGTCACCTTCAGGTGTATATTAGAGTCCTTAGAGACATTTGCCTAATATAAACGGTCTCGGTTTGTAGGTTTCATCTATAGGTATAAGGTATTATTCTCAGTTGTTGACGATGCGAGTACAATTGAACCTCGGTATTCTATACCCCTCCTTTCCAAGGAATTGATCACTCTATACGGTAGTTCAATTAATATCGTACGAAAAGTCTGATTTAGCCAGGTAATTAGTATACAGTTTTATCTCAGATCAAGGTCTATCTCCGTACAAACATTGGCATCGCTCGATTTGTAACAGAGGGGCATCTACATAAACCTCCTTTATCAGCACTACTTCCCTCGGTGGAATCTCTTCTCTGGCTATATCTTTACAACGAAGGCAAAAGCTACCGAAACTTTATAAACCATTGTTCTCTTTATCAGCCAAAACCAAACAACCAAATATGAAATCAACCAGCTACCTTCTCGGCGCTGCCATCGCAACAGCAGCTTCCGTAGAGGCTCAAGGGAGCGGGCCGTATCCAGCTGTAAGTAGAGCTCTAATGTCCTAACTTTAAACCTAGTTGGTTATAGTGTGACTAACTTGGCCGCTGTATTCTTCCTTATAGTCTCGATACACGGAAGACACTCTCTCAGACCACACATTCTACATGCCTTCGGATTCACAGGCTAATGTATCTCTGCCTCTCCTCGTTTGGGGCAATGGTGCCTGTTCGAATGATGGAACTGCCTTCGAAGGCTTTCTCACCAACATTGCCTCGTATGGATTTCTCGTGGTTGCCAACGGGCCGCCAGGGGGTAGCGGCTCATCGAACGCTGAGATGCTAGGTGCCGCCGTTTCATGGGTGAGCGACAGCATCGGAACGAATGAGAAATATGCATCTGTGGATATCTCCAAGGTTGCAGCTGCGGGACAGAGTTGTGGTGGAATAGAAGCATATTCGCTGCGCAATGATGACAGGGTCAGCCTCCTTGGTATCTTCAACTCGGGCTTCTTGCCAGATACGGCAGAGGGCCCAGACACAATCAATGACGTGCACAAGCCTACGTTTTACTTCCTCGGAGGCTCTGAGGATATTGCATACCAGAATGTAAGTATTCACTCCCCCCTCTTTTAACATTAAATTCCAAGCGGTTAGACCTCGGGCGCTAACCTGGGATGCATAGGGCGAGAGAGATTACCATAGCCTAACAGGCGTGCCAAAATGGATAGGAAACTACCCCGTCGGCCACGGAGGGACTTACTGGGATGTGGATGGGGGTGCCTTTGGTGTCGCTGCTGTCAGTTGGCTACAGTGGGGGCTCAAGGGCGATGCAGCATCTGCGGAGTTCTTCACCGCTGGAGGTGCGGAGGCAAATGGGTGGATTGAGGTAGAGAGTGAAGGTCTAGAAGGCTTGCTCTCCTAGGTCCATCGTGTCGATATTGTATTTTCCATTGTCACCAATTGAGGTATATCTGTTGGTTATTGTGCCTTTTGAAAAGGTGGTTGGTTTGAAATTTAAATATACTGCCAAAAAAGAACAAAATAGAAATGTCCGTGTGATAATTATTATCATTAACAAATAATCCCACCCTATTTATTAACAACATTAATTAACTTCCAACTTCCAATCCCTAAACTCCACCACCAGCTTCCCTCTCCCATTCCTTTCCGTCGTCGGCGTCGCAGAATATACCCCAACCCAAACCTCCTGCTCCTTCTCACTCAATACCCACGTCACCTCGCGCAACGGTACCCTCTTCTCCCCATCAATAACATAAATCCATAGCGTCCCTTCTTTCGCATCCCTCTCCATCTCAAGCGTCACCTCCTTACCCCCCTTGATGCCAGCTTGCACCAAACTCCAATCTGCCCAGTTGTCTTTCGCAACGGTAGACACGTACACCTCCCCCGAGTAGAACTCAACGCCAGTCTTGATCCACTTCCCTGCCTGCCCCTTCACCGCAGAAGGGAGAATAAAGACTAGCCCGCCCTGGTCGTACAGCGTGCCCCAGTCCGCGGCGACGGTTACGCGCGCGCGCTGGAACTTGGAGAGGGGAATGGTCTTGTAGATGATGGGCGCGTTGAAGGTGGTTACTTCGGGGGGACCGGGCTTGCTCCAGATGTCGGTTGGGTAGTCGGGCGAGATGGTGAAGGAGTTGGAGGAAGGAGATGGGGTGGCACCATCGAAGTACGCGGATTTGAAGGGTTGGTCGGCCATGGTCTTGGTTGATAAGGTGGTGATAATGTCTACTGCCGTTGGGTTGGGAGGGATGGATATTGGAGTGAGAAGATGGGGAGAGAGGGGCGGTATTTATAATTTCTAGCCTCCTGCAGTTTCAATCAAAGCATCTCATTACCTGGTTTTGGTCTTTGGTCTTTGGTCTTTGGTCTTTGGGATGCAGTATGTCTGGTTGTGATGTGAAAGTGTACGAATAGCTGACGTTATTCGTACCCCGCAGCGCGGCGGAGTCCCGGACCGAGACCGATGGGACATGGTGTGGTCGATATATTTTGGATTCGAAGGACGTATTGTCGGGTTCGAACCGACCGACATCCTCCGCCCCACAAGAAAGGTACTCATCGCCGAAGGCTTCTCTCTCCCAGGATATCGTTGGCGTGCACAACAGCAGTATCAGTACATCACACAGTAGGTCCCACGAATCAAGACCTTCTAAAGGTGGAAATAAATCGACGAACCCACCATTGCCTTCGACTTCATTGTATTGGGGATGGCCTGAGGATGGCGCGACGTTCGATACCTTCAGAATAACAAAATTCCCTTCGATCAAATGTTCACTTGTTCTGGGAATTTCCTTACGCCTGTCATTACCAATCGAGTTTTCTTTATTTTCTTTGGTTCCTTGTTGGCGCTCGAGGCCGAGCGCCATATGTAGGGGATGATGTTAGAGACTCCGGATGCCTCTGGGAGCTGCGTTTGATATACTGCCAACTTGCATATGCACGTAGGCGTAGGAGCAAACGGTTCACGCGAGCAGACAGGAGTAGACGGGGAATCACACAGAAGGGCCAGGACTCACGTAGTCTGACAATAGGAGATAAGGAGCAGAGCTCTGCTCTTCCCCGACCTTCCTTCTGTAGCTTTAGTAGCGTAATCATATTAGCCTTATGCCTGTCTGCACCCTTCTGAATCCTGGTATGGGCCTCCACCTAACTCCCTAACAGTAATCGACAATGTAAGGAGTATGAAGAGCAATCGACGACATAGGGGATTAAATATTATTACTATAGAATCCCTACAACCTCGGAACCTCTGCTCCCATCTTCCATCCGCCCTCCTCTGCAATCATCTCCGCACACCTCTCACCGATCGCTAACACTGTCAGCATAGGGTTGATGCTCACCATTGTAGGGAACACGCCCGCGTCCGCAATCCTAACTCCCTTCAGTCCCCGTAGCCTCAACTTCTCATCAACGACCGCCTTGTCATCCGTCTTGACATCTCCCATCTTCGTCGTCCCAACCGGGTGGTACACTGTGTGTGCGACCTTCCTCCCGTATTCGCTCAGTTCCTCATCCGACTGGATCGCTGGACCGGGCGCGACCTCACGCTTGATCCACGACTTGAAAGGCTCCTGCTGAGCGATCTTCCTCGCCGCCTTCAGCCCAAAGACAATTGTGGCGGCATCGTATCCCTCGGGATCGGTAAAGTAGCGGAAGTCCAGCGCCGGCTTGACATTTGGGTCGGCGGACGTGAGATACAACTTCCCGCGGCTCCTCGGGCGCATGGTGTTTGGCGTCATGCAGAACGCAGCATCCGGGCTGTCATACCCAAGGCGAGCCGTGTTCAGGCAAAAGGGAATCTGGTAGCAGTGCATCATCGTGTCAGCAATGTTGCCGTCCGGAATACCCCCGTCGGTCGCCGAGTTGGGCTTCTCACGACGAAGGAAGATGCCCGCATCCGAGTCCATGGTCGTTTGGTTTTGGGGAACCGGCCTGTTGAGCTCCCAGATGATGATCGACTCGTGGTGATCCTGCAAGTTCTCGCCAACCCCTGGAACATCCTTGACGACGGGGATCTTCAGCTCCGACAGATCCTTTGCCGGGCCAATCCCAGAAAGCAGCAACAACCTCGCCGTATCGACGGCGCCACCGCAAAGAATCGTCTCCGTCTTCGCCTTCAGCACAAGACGCTCTCCTGACTGAAGAGCCAGGTTAACACCCGTCACTCTATCCCCCTTCACGTTAACCTTGCCAACCCACGCATTCGTCAGAATGGTCAGGTTCGGCCTCTTCTCCTTGCCGCTCAAAATCGGGTGGATGTAGGCCACACTGGCGCTGCTTCGTCGGCCATCATCTGGGTTGTAGGCCACCGAAAAGAAACCCACACTCTCATTCAGCGCACTGGAATCCATAATCTGACGGTTGAAGTCATGGACAACTGGGATATCCATCGCGGTAGAGCACGAGTTTACCCAATCCTTGCACAGCTGGTTCCTGTGGCGGTTGTGCACCGGCTGGATGCTGTTCCTCAGCTTGTCAATCAGACGCATAAACGTCTCAAACGACCAGCCTTTGGCACCGTGAGACTCCCAGATCTTGGCGTCATACTCAAACGGGCGGAAGGAGATCAGCGTGTTATGGCTCGAGCAGCCTCCCAGGACCTTTGCACGTGAGTGACGAATGTGCGAGTTTCCCATGGGCTGTTCGGTGGTGGGATAGTCGTAGTCGAGCTCCCCTCCGAGCAGCTTCAGCCAGTCTTTCAACAGGAGCACGCGATCATCCATGTAGTCACTGGGTCCAGCCTCAATGAGAAGGGTCTTCTTGTGAGGAAGGTACTCTGCGAGCCGGCTGGCTATGACGCAGCCAGCCGTCCCTCCTCCCACGATAATGTAGTCAAAGCTGTCCACATCGGACTGAGCGAGGTGTGTTGTCGTCGACATGTTGAGTGTCTTGAGGTTGGCAAAGGTACAATGGCCGTGAGGGATATATATACGGCAGGGGAGAATCACTTGACAAATCAGTTACGTTTAATTAACGAGCTAAGGTAAAAATGTTTGGAAGGCGGGCAAGGGGGAGTATATTAAAGATGGCGCCATGCATAAAGGAAACCCGATAAATCTTTTACTGCTACATATAATACCAAGACCGGCTTATCCTCCATCCTCTTCCAGCGCTCGATTTCGCCCGCCGTTGAAGTGAAAAACTCTCGTTCAAAACTTTTATAGTGGGTATTGAAGGTGATGTCGGTGGCTTCACTACTGCACGCTAAGACCAACGGTGCCTGTCGCGTGTGACACTAACCCGCTCCAATCGGTAGCGTCGGCACATCAATTCAGTCTTCCCTACGTCACACGATCTCAGGAACTTCACCAAACCACAATCAGCAAAATGGGCGGTCAATATGCTCCGCGGCAGCTCTACTACAACGGCTCTGTCCAGAAGGCGACATCCTCAAAGACCTTCCAGTCCATAGATCCTTCAACGGGATCCCCACTGGCGGAGGTTCACGCTGCATCCAATGGAGATGTAGACGCCGCGATATCGTCGGCCGCAGAGGCGTTCAAGACATGGTCCACAACGCCAGCTGTCGCACGAGCGCGCATCCTCCTAAAAGCTGTCCAGATCCTCCGCGATCGCAATGACGAGATAGCAAAGGTCGAGACACAGGACACCGGCAAGCCATTCTCTGAAACGAGCACAGTCGACGTGACAACGGGTGCAGATGTCGTCGAATACTTTGCCAATCTCGTGGGGGGCGGCGGACTAAATGGAGAGACAGCACAACTTCGCGAGGATGCGTGGGTATACAGCAAGAAAGAGCCACTCGGCGTGTGTGCAGGCATCGGGGCCTGGAACTACCCCATCCAGATCGCGCTGTGGAAATCTGCGCCCTGTCTCGCTGCGGGGAACACAATGGTCTATAAACCCAGCGAATTCACCCCTATGCACGGACAGACCCTTGCCGAAATCTACACTGAAGCCGGCGTCCCAGCAGGCGTTTTCAACATTGTCAACGGCGCAGGCGACGTGGGCGGCTACCTCACATCCCACCCAGGCATCGCCAAAGTCTCCTTCACCGGCCAGGTCTCCACCGGCAAAAAGGTCGCTGGATCGGCTGCTGGGAACATGAAATATGTCACAATGGAGCTTGGTGGAAAGAGCCCACTCATCGTCCTGCCAGACAGCGATCTAGAAAACGCCGTTGACGGCGCCATGATGGCCAACTTTTTCAGCACGGGTCAGGTATGCACCAACGGCACGCGGGTTTTCGTGCACGATAGCATGAAGAGCGCTTTTGAGAAGCGCCTCATCGAGAAGATGCAGTATATTCGCCCGGGCGACCTCTGGGATATGAACACAAACTTTGGACCTCTGGTTTCAAGCGTACACCGTGAGAAGGTACTAGGCTACATCAAGCACGGGGTGGAGGTCGACAAGGCGAAGCTGCTTTACGGAGGACTCGGGCAGCCGCTGGTACCACAAGGCCTGGAGAAGGGCTTCTGGGTCAAGCCGACAGTCTTCACCAACTGTACCGACTCGATGAAGATCACCAAGGAGGAAATCTTCGGACCGGTGCTGTGCATCCTGACATACTCCACCGTGGACGAGGTTATCCGACGAGCCAACGACACCCCGTTGGGTCTCGCAGCGGGTGTCTTCACCAAAGATCTGAACCTCGCACACAAGGTGATTGGCAAGCTAGAGGCGGGTATCACGTGGGTAAACACATGGGGAGAGAGCCCAGCAGAGATGAGCGTAGGGGGATGGAAGCAGAGCGGTATGGGCGTGGAGAATGGCCGACGAGGAATCGAGGCGTGGGTGAGGAACAAGAGCACTTTGGTAGATATGAGTGGTGCCAGTGTGACAGTATACTCCAAGTTATAACGGTGCATATATGACGTTTGGTACGAAATCCAATTTATTATATAATCTTTAATTGATGTCTGTGGATTCTGACAAAGGTGCGCATCAGGCGCAATGATTGATGCATCCCCTGTTCCTCAATATTGAGTCAGCAAAATCATACCCAAATGCCCAATGCCCAACGCCCACAATATATATAGAGCACCAATCTTGGCCCTGTTGTGCAACCTTATTGAATCCAGTTACGACTGCACCGAATTGGGCAGAGGTGTAGCAAACTGTTTTGCCCGCAGGTGTCTCATCAGGCCAAAAGTACAGATAGCTGTGGTCGCATACCACACACGCCCAGTTGTTCGAGGCGACGCAAAATCCTGCTGGCGTTTTCGCCCATAGGCTCGAAAACGCAGCATGGGCCCTTAGGAACCCAGCCCAGCCTGGTCCATTATAGTCGAAGGTACAAGTAGCTGGCCAAGTCTGCCGCGGCTCTAGGGCCATGGTTTCATGATTGCTATATGTTGGTTAGATACACCCTTCCCCATGCAAGACTAGGTGGCAATACGTACCTGGTAGCTACTGAAGTATCGATGACAGCTGCGTTTGCAATGGCAAGGAGCCCTGTGACGGCAAGCGTGAGACGCATGTTGAATGGACGTTAGGGACAGGAACTTTTCGTAGTACCCCAAAGAGCAAGAGCAAGGACGAGCAAACGCGGGGCAACGAGCTGTATCTATATTCTGACAGTGGCTACCTGGGCAAATACCCAGACAAAGAATAGATAAGGCCAAGGAGTTAACGCTGTAATACCCTTCACAATTCCTTCAGCAATCTCCTACCTTGGACATACAACCGACGGCGGCGTCCTCTAATGGATATTATTGTTGGTGTTGTTGGATGCTTGCCAGACCTAGCCAATCCCAAGCCGGATAACATCCGGACAATATGCACATGGCATGGGTAGGTTTTGGGGGCTGTTAAATGAGGTGTTGTACCTGTCAGCGACCCTCGGATCGCCTTGCAGTAGGGCACCCTCGGCTCGGACCTGCCCGCGAACCCAAATCTCCTGAATAAGTGATGATATGAAAACGCCTAAGCTATTACGCTTGAAAACGCGGCGGCACAATGTTTGAACTAATGAATTGCTCCTGCGCCAGTATATACATTCAAGCGCCATCCCACCCGCTTTAAAAACTAAACAATCCAGACCTTCGCTTCCCAAACGGGTACACGATCAACGCACTTAGGAACAGCCCAACCGTAATCCCAATTGCAACCTGTATCATCGAGTACCCAACATTAAACACTATCGAGTTGAGCTCCGTCTTTTCCTGTCCAACCTGAAAACAGTTAGCATTGTCACGTACGATCCCACATATCCTCCAAGTAATCACTAAATGACAGCAAATCAGGGGAGTAAATGGCACATATAAAAAGTCAAAAGAAGTTCAGGAAAACAAACGAGAGCGCTGCCAGTGCCGATCAAGAAGGAAATCGTGGTCTTCCCGCCACCATCTGAAGTCGTCGATCTATAATCAGCGGGGAGAAGCTGCAAAAATTTGCTTACAGGGATGGTAGTCTTATTCGTTGCGTTCGTAATGCCGTCCGCACTGGTAAGTCCTGCCAGAAGACTGCCGCTCGCCGCCAGGCCCGAAGGAACCTGTACGAATATGGCAGGCAGCAACGCGGCTGCAGCGACACCATGGCGAAGTCGGCTGTATAAATTGCCCATCACTCCAATAACTAGGGCCCCGAGAGTCTGAGACAGCTGCGCATTTGATCCAAAGCGCTTCGACGTAAAGTAGTTGACTACGTATCCGCTACACGAAATAAGCAGCATCACGGGGGTCTGCTTCCACTTGGCTTGGTTGATAATACACAGGCACATCGTAAATAGAGGTACAAATGCGAATCGAACGTATTGGTTCATCGGCCTGGCGCAGGATGTTGCCGATGTGGCGTTGCTGTCCATCAATCCGTACATGGCAGTCCCTATGGTGATGCCGAAACCAAGGAAGAGCGAGTATATGACAGCGTACACCATGCGGACAGAGCCAGCCACAATAGACTTTGACTGAAGCTCCAGCGATCCACATAGAATAATATACCCTGGCAGGATCAACGCAATCGAAGACTGTGCCAGCGCCGAAAAGCAAAACAGCCGCCCGCCGTTATACGGGATGCTTCCAAATCCGCGTGCTATAAACGAGGTGACGACCGCTGCACTGATTTCAAACACATTCGCGTACAGGTCCGACTTTGGTGCGACGATCAGCTGGAGAAACCCGAGCACGCATCCCAGTATGAAGGAGATGGGCAGGTCGATAAAGTTGGCTTCGAACGCAAACGGGCCAACGCAGACACTCGCCAGGCCATACACGAAAACTAACAGCCACTTGTGGTGCTTTGGCTTCTCGCGGATAATGGAATCCAGCCTCTGCGTCGCCTCCTCGACTCCAATCACATCATGGACGACCTCCTTGTAAATCTCGTGAACGTCCTTCAGCTTTCCCAGGTTGACGCCCTGGTTGGTTCGGACGAGTTTGACTTCAGTCGTATGTGTCGACACATCATCAAACGAAACAAGCATGCACCCAGGAATGTATAGAAATTGGCCGTCAAGTTCCAGCACTCTCGCAGTCATTCGCATATACTCCTCCAGTCGATGCGTCGGCGCACCATACGCCATCAGAGCACGGCACAGCCTGATGAGATACTTCTGCCTCTGCAGCGTTTCGGCAATGTGGACGGTAATCTTGATCTCGTCTTCGAGCCGCGGCCTGCTAATCTTGTGGAATGCCTGGGTGAATCCTCCGCTGTGCGTTCGGCCATGCATCGGAGGACGCTTGCTGCTCTGTCCAGTCGGGGTATTGCCACCATAGGCTGCAAGCTTCGAAGACGCTTCGACGAGTCCGGCGAGCGTATCGCGGGATTGGTTCTTCTGGTGATACCACTTTGCATTCTTCTGCTTCGGAGTCGAATTACCCGACGACCCAGGCGTCGAGAAACCGCTTCGGGCACCATGCGACCCGGTACTGCTCGTCCTCCGTTTCCGCGCTG
This sequence comes from Pseudogymnoascus sp. BL549, assembly GCA_001630585.1. NCBI lineage: Eukaryota > Fungi > Ascomycota > Leotiomycetes > Thelebolales > Thelebolaceae > Pseudogymnoascus > Pseudogymnoascus sp. BL549. The sequence goes on along the minus strand of LNAR01001833.1, from coordinate 5,328 downwards.
CTGCTCCGTCCTGCGGATTGTAAAGCTTCAGCAGCGAGGACAAAACACCGCTCCGGTACTGGTCCGGACGTGCTACATAATCCTCCGTGTAATCCTGCTCGTGAATTGGCGTCATCTGGCCAGACTCCAATGCTGTCGAGTCTGTGCTCGTCACTCTCACATGGCCGGATGTAGGCCTCCCAGTAAGTGTCCGCACTAGCTTGTGTGCCTCGGACGTGCTCGAGTTTGCCCTCCTGTCCCTGGATCCTTCGTCGTCTTCGTCGTCACTGTCCAGCCCCCCGTCGTTGTATCTGTTGTCCTTGTCCATATCCATTAACGGAATGTCGTCTTGCCTGCCTTTTTTGGGCAGAGGTGAAGGGGGATAGGATCGGAACCCCTCCGCGGAGAGGCTCCTGGATGTCGAGGCGGAGTGGCCAACAAGTGAGGCAACCCGTTTCGCCCGCTCCTGAGCGGCCTTTGCTGAAAACGCCTTCTCAGACGATGGCTCCGTGTACCCGTCATCGATAATCATCATATCTTCAGTAAACGACGAGGCCGAATTATTTCTCAGCACGGAGGGCCTTGGTTTCCTCGGGACCGGGGCAACCACCTCGACAGCCGAAGCGTCTGAGAAGGGATTCTCACCAAGTCGCTCATTGTCGAGGACACGCTTTTTCGGTACTTCAATATCCTTTATGGTTTTCGAGGTTTTTCGTGTATGTGCAGGAAGCTGCAATCTCGTGCCATCTATCGCTGGGTCTCGCAGCGGAAATGTGACTCGCGAGTTTCTCAAATCATTAACCTCGCTCTTGCTGTTGAATCGGACGCGGCCACGCCTGGAATTTGGCTCTGGGACTTCGCCCGCGGAATGGGGTCTCTCGATCGGGTCAGCTTCCGGTAGAACTGGCTCGCTCTGGCTCTGGCTCGGCTCTACAAAACTCAGTCGGTGAGGTCGGTTCGCGCTTCCTTCTCCGGCTGGTACGGGATCGCCCAACATGTCCGTGGCAAGCTGAGTATGTGGTCAATTGGTTTCGGGAATAATAATCAGGTATTGCCGGTGTGGCGGCGAGGTGTTTTGAGAATCTGTTAAGGATGTGTCGTGGGATAGATCAAGGGAGGGACAGTGGCGAACGCAGAGCCATATCAGTGAGAAAGAGACAACGGTTGAGAACGGGGATAGTGATATACAAAAAGCGAATGGGTTGGTTGTAATCAGTATAGATGGAAGAGATGCATGTGTGTATGGGCTGCGAGTGAGTGATCGAAGTATGTACGTAGGATAATATATTGGTGATTTGTATGTACAGTTGCGAAGTTTAAAGATGGGAAAAGGAAGGAACGACTTGAGTTATCTGGGAGGACCCGGGTGTATCGAGCAAGGTCACTAGCAGTGGGGGGGAGTAGTTACGGGTCTAAAAATCCCAAATGGCTCATAAACTTGGCGCGTAAAAGGCTGATGACCGGGAAAAGCGGATTTGCGGATTTCCAAGGAGATATAGATAGCTCATTATCTTCCCGTAGTATGGCAATTGCGAAAGCTCAAGAAAATTGGAGCAAGAAAAATGGAGAATAAAACGCTGTCGCAAGACGAGCTAGCCAACAAAAGCGCTGCTGACGATGCCCGATTTAGCCTATCCGCCACCCAACACGGGGACCTAGAACCCAACGAAGGGCGGCCAGACCGTCGGCGGGGATTGCAATGGCGATCAGCTTGAACCTATAGCATTGGCACGATTAGCATCATTCCTCGATCTCTCCCTTTAATTCTGATGCCATTACACTCATGTTCCGTTCAAAGGGGGCGAGTAAAATAAAACCACTGACGGAGAAAGTCTCCTCCCAAGACAGCTGTGACGTCACGTAGAGGGGTTGGCTGTTCCAGAACTCCATCATAACTGAGAGATGATCTACATGGCAACAATCCGCGGCAAGAGAGAGCTACGGCCCGAAACCTAACGCTAACTAATACAGCTTCGTATATCACGGCAATCTTGTGTTTCAGTTTCAGCGTGGCGGAGCTACATTTGTATTGTTCTGCATTGGCCAACTATCTTGGCTATCTACTCCGGAGGTCCCTCCTCAACCCGCACAGGCATTCCAGCCACGGCAGGCACCGAGTACAGACGGTAACAGGGGTAAGCCTGTATCTCATCGAGATCGGCAGACAACCCGTGAACCCCCAATCTCTCCCTCTATACCCCCACGTTCTCTCCCAAAAGCTCAAATTGCTTCCCGCCCAAAAATATACTCCAACCAATCGCACAAGCTTATAAACAACCATTGTAATGAAGAAGGCAATCCCATCAGGGGCCTCTGATAACGTTCAGGAAAGAATCCAATCCGCCCATACTACAACGAAAGACCCTCGAGTGTAAAGCCGTCGCGATTTGTGTATAACTGTAAAGGAATGTGTCGTGACAATCGAGGAGAGTCATTAAAAATAGAAAATAGCGGCCTAGGCATGTTACTGCCATGGTAATAATTCGTATTCGGCGTCAAAGTTCGATGGCGGAGAGTTTCCGCATTGAATGCAATATCAAATTGTCATCTAAAAATATCGACCCATCTGGTGCACCCGCGGATCTACCACGCGTGCTCCAAGATGGGCGAGCTCGGCCGTCTAAAAGACGGAGCTCTTGCGCTTCTCAACAGAGCTGAGAACCAGCATGGGTGCCTTGAGGCGAGACTGCTCAGTCTCCGGCTTCTTGCCGCCATGCTTGAAGGCTGCGGCAAAGCTGCAGATGGCCGGACCCTCGTCTCCGCTTGTGCCTGCGGTAGTGGGCGTCGTGTCAACGGAATTATTCTCGGCGGAGTGGTTCTTCTGGCGCGACGACGGCCTGTCCGAGCCGATGGCGCCGTGGATCGACGTGCGGAGACTACCCAGGCTTGGTCGCCCAGACAGGCTTCCGCTGCCGCTCCTGCCGCTATCTGACTCCTCGCCAGACGACGTCGCAAAGGTGAGTTCACCGGTCTCGCTGATGGGACTGATGCTGCCGGCAGAACCAGATCCCGGAGCACGGCGACGCTCCAACCCGGCACGAACCAGGTTGTGAACGGCATTGCGACGTTGGCGTGTGGCAAAGTTCTTGCTGCCTTCAAACTTGGATGTGGGCTTGGCGCGCAGCTCATCCAGAGATGGCGGTCCGCGTGGCTGACGGATGGGGTGCTCGCCCGCTCGTCCCTGTCCAGGACCAAAAGTCCCGGTCATTGGAGTGGGAGCATAGCCTGCATTCTTTGGAACCGAAGTCCTCGCCCCACTGTCAACATTCACGGCCGTGGAGACGGTGAGAACATTGGCCAGGCTAGATGATTTCTTGTGTCCACGGCGGAATGCGTTGGCCGATGGCGGAGGGAGAGGCGTATGGTCCTGGGGCGGCGAGGTGCTCTTCTTTGGGGGTGAGATGCTGCGCGTGATGCCGTTGTTGCTCGGCGGCGACACCTGGAAGCGGGGAGTGCCAGGCTGCTGCGGTGGTGAGCCCGAATCCGTGTATATGTCGGAGTGCTGGTTATCAGCATACACCTGCTGTGCACCCTGGTCGATGTAGTACGTCTGTTGACCAGTCATGGGGTTGTAGACCGAGTAGAGACCCGGCTGTCCTCCTGGCACAGGCGTGATGATGGGCTGCCCATTCTGCTTTGCCTGCTGTTGGTACATGCCTGCACCAGGGGTGACTGGTGGGGTGGCAAACTGCTGCGGCATCTGGCGTCCCATGTGGCCTAGGCTCATGCCCTGGAACTGCTGAGCAGCAGCCTGGACGTTGATGAGTTGCTGTTGTAGCCGTTGCTGCTGCTCGGCCAGATACATGTTTGTGGCGACCAACTGCGCATACAGATTCGGGTCCATCTGCTCTTGGCCGTGCTCGTCGATATGGATCTCCGGAGGGGCCAGGACTTGCTCAGGGAGCGCATACATCTGGCGGTTGTAGCTGGACTGCTGCTGCTGCTGCTGTTGTTGCGGTTGCTGTTGCTGTTGCTGCGTGCTGAAAGAAGATCCGATGGAAGTCTTGGGCCCGCCATACCCGGACCGCGAGTTGTCCTTGTTATCCGCGTACATGCTGTTGTCGAGGCCGCGGTGCTGCAGTTGGGTTGGAGGCGCCGAAGGAGGGAAATGCGCTCCCGTCGACGTCTTCGGAGCCGTCCTCAAGCCCGCAAGCAGGTGAGAGCGGCTCGTGCGAGGAGTCGGGGCGCCATTGTTTGCCGGGTCCGAAGCTGCCGTGGGCTCGAACGAAAGGCGCTTGATGTGGGCTCCCTTTCCTCTGGAGGCAAAGCCAGAGCCGGGAACACCAATGGTTTGAAAGTTGTTGTAGGACATTTGAGCCAGACCGCCAGCGTCCATACTCATTGTTGTCTTATGGAGGTAATGTACAGTGTTTGTTTTGTTGTATCTTTGAAAGTGTAGTGAGGAGGCGAAAGTAACGCGTGTTCCGACACTGAATTAGAGAAATTAGGCGTGAGTTCAGGCTCAAGTCAAAATGCAAGACTGCTGAGAATTATCGCAACGGTGTGGATGCGCGTAGGAAGTAGTGTGAATGTCGAGTCCGAATGAATCTCAAATGCTGATGATGGAAAGGCGAAAAGCGAATACAGCACCCGACAATGTGTGAATTTCCAGGTTTGGTTCGATCGAAGAAGACACGAAAGAGGCGAAAGAAGAAGAGAAAAAGCTGCGACAATTATGTGCTGATTGCTAAGTGTATTAGAGCGCCGTCGATCGAGGGCGAAGTTGAAGTGAGTTGAATGGTCTGTATCGAATGAATGGCGCCGTGTGGTGTGGTGTTCAGATAGATGATGGGATGATTGTTCCTCGCAGCCGACGGGCGATACAACGAAAGATCACGAAATGACAGCGGCAAGAAAAGGCGTCTCTCAAAGAGCAGGAATGATGTTCGAGCACTCGAGTCGCGCCGGTCGATGAATGAAGGTCAGGGTTTTTCGAAGAAGCTGATGTCTCAGTCGCGATCGGGAAATGCCCACGAGATCTCTGTCTCTCAAGCGGGACTCTACAATTTTTTTTCTTTTCGAAATGGGGACTGTGTCTTTGCTTCAAGCGACTAGCTGATCCGAGATGGGGCAAATGCCAGGAAAGAAGGTAGTAGCTGCTGCAGAAGGGAGAGCGACGACGACTATTTTGCTTTTTCTTTTTTGGTTCTTTTCTTCGATATCTGAATTGGGGCCTATGGAAAACTCGACGGCGAGGAGAAAGAGGGCGCGCAGTGAGGAGAGGGGGGAGGAGGAGCTGAAGAAGAAGAAGAAGAAGATGGGAAAGTGTGGCTGTTTAGTGAGGGAGGGAAGAGAAAGATGAGGAGGAGATGTGTGTGGAGTCGCCGATGCGAAATGGGCCTTTTGGCT
>LNAR01001832.1:0-15748 GCA_001630585.1 Pseudogymnoascus sp. BL549 | reverse complement strand
CAGACCAAGACGACACCTCGACCATCCACCCCGCCAGCTCAAGCAGCTCCATGCACTTCCCCGAGCGCTACCAGACTTCCCACCAGCGCGACATGCGGCGGTACCTCGCCTTCGCCAGCGCAATCGTGTCGTGTCTCTGCGCGGGCTCTATAACAGCTTACTCCCTCTACGGACACCTGTTCCAGGAGCGCCTGAGGTACACGCAGTTGCAGGTTAACATCGTGTCCATCACCGCGGAGTTGGCGATGTACCTCCCCGTTCCGGTATTCGGATATATCTGCGACCGCGTCGGCCCCGCGCCGCTCTCGCTCTTCGCAGGGATAGTCTTCGGCCTCGGCTATACACTGGCGGCACTCACGTACCGGAGCGGTGCAGCAGAGGTGGGGATTCCGGAGTCCCAGGGCGGCTGGCCGTTCGCGTGTATGGTTGTGGCGTTTGTGGGCATCGGGATGGGGACAGCGAGTATGTATCTCTCGGCCGTGACGACTTGCGCGAAGAATTTCGGGAGAGGAAAACACAAGGGACTTGCGCTGGCGGCGCCGATTGCGGCGTTTGGGCTGAGTGGGATGTGGCAGAGTCAGATTGGGAGTCGAGTGCTTTATGAGCGGTTGCCGGGCGGGGAGAAGGGGGATGTGGATCCGTTTATGTATTTCCTGTTTTTGGCTGTGACGCTGTTGGCGGCGGGACTACTGGGCTCCGTGGGATTGAAGGTTGTCGGTGAGGATGAGCTTATTGATGATGCGCTGGAGACGCTCGAGGCGAGTGGGTTGTTGCAGGATAGTGCGTTTTTCAGGGGCGATGAACAACCCCGCGATTACGGCTCCATCAATGGCCACGATTCCTCCGATGAGACAGCCTCAACCAGACGCCTGGCAGCAGCTGCCAAAGCTCGCGAGGCAGCTCGAGAGGCGCTCGAGGCGCGCAAGAAAACCTTCCTCCTCAACGAAGAGACGCGCATCTTCTTGACTGACCCGACGATGTGGCTCTTGGCGCTTGGATTCTTCCTCGTCACCGGCCCTGGAGAGGCATTCGTTAATAACATGGGCACCATCATCGGGACGCTCTATCCACCCATCATCCCGGGCATTAGGGGTGAGTCTCAGACCACTGCGGCGACGCACGTGAGCATCGTCGCCGTGACGAGCACCATCGCGCGTCTCCTCACAGGAACCCTCACCGACCTCCTCGCGCCCGTCTCCCGCCCCCACGAAAACATGGCCGCATCCATATCCTCCATCCGTCCACCCTCTCTCACCCCCTCCCGCCTAACCATCTCCCGCATCGTCTTCCTCCTCCTCTTCTCCCTCCTCATGTCAGCCGGCCAAGTCGCCCTGGCAAGCGGCATCATCCATGGCCACGGCTCGTACTTCTGGGTCGTCTCGTCAGCGATCGGGGCCGGCTATGGCGCGGTTTTCAGTATCACGCCTATCATCATCAGCGTCATCTGGGGGACGGAGAACTTCGGGACGAACTGGGGATGTGTGGCTGTTGTGCCGGCGCTGGGAGCGACCGTGTGGGGCGTTGTGTATAGTAGTGTGTATGAGTGGGCGGCGTCGAAGAGGGGGGTCGAGGATAAGGACACGGATGTGCTGTGCTATGGACCGAAGTGCTATGAGACTACGTTCTGGGCTATGGCGGGGAGTGTGTGGCTCGCTTGTTTGCTGTGGGCGTGGGCGTGGAAGGGGCCGGGAGGGTGGGCTCAGAGGGGTATTGCGGTTTAAGGTGGTTGAGGGGTTGGGTTAGGGTGTACATATGGAATTGGCGCGTGTGGGTTTGAGATTTGGGAGTTTGCATTTATTTCGGGGTTTCTGGGATACAGGGAGGTGCATATTAGGTGCGCGAGCATTATTTTTTAACCTCCTATCAGGTAGAATAGAGCGAATAAGATGGTATCATATCTACCTACTACTATACAAATTCCACACCGCAAAGGCAGGTCCAAGAACCACCGCCAGTGCCACAACAGCAACAGCCACAACCGCATTCCTCACACTCCTCGGCGGCGCCCCCATCTTCCCAATCAACACCTCCAACCTCTCCGCCATACTCTCCTCTGAGAACTCAGCCTTAACCCTCTCCCTCCCCTTCTGGCCCATCTTCTCTAACTCCTTCGCGCTCATCTTATGTAACACCGAATCCATCACGCGAGTCCAATCTTCCACCACTTCGGGGTCCCTCAACCACCCCGTCACGCCATCTACTACCGTCTCTAACGGGCCACCCGTGTTCGCTGCTAGGACTGGAGTTCCTACTAACATCGCCTCAAGCGGCACGATACCGAAGTGCTCGTTCGCAGGCGTGTATACGAGCAGGCGCGCACTGCGCAGTAGCGCGTCCTTCAACCCCCCTGGGACGGACAGCAGGAATAAGACCTCGACATCATCCGGCACCCGCAGCGCTGTGACAAGATTCTTAGTCGTCGCGGTCTTGAGGCCCAGGCCCTCGGCCAGAAGGAGTAGGTCCTGGTGATAGATTACGTTCTCCGTAACGCGTGGGTCATAGCCGCCGGCGAGGACGAGGCGAACGGACGAGCGCGCATGTTTAGGTAACCCGGCAAAGGCGCGAATAGCAAGGTCAATGTTCTTCTTCGCCTCGAAGCGGTTGATGGAGAGGATTATGTTGGTATCTTGCCAGGTGAGTGTGTTGTCGTCTGCTGCCTCCGCGGGCTTGTCGGCGACATCGACGCAGGGGTAGATAATGGAGAGGTCGCGGGAGGCGGCGAGGGAGGGCCATTGTCCAGTGACTATCGATTTCGTGAAAGCGGAGTTTACAGCTATGGATGCCGCAAAGGACATGCTCCATTCTTCCCAAGCGTCGAAAGGGAGGCGGTAGAGCGCTTTATACCACTTTTGTCTGCCCTTTGCGAGGAGCAGGTCGGGGAAGTGGCAGTAGAAGAGCGTTCGGACTTTGGGGTGTAGCGCCTGTAGGAGAGGTAGCCCGGCGGAGAGTTGGTCGGCGAAGAAGACGGTGGGTTTGAGAGCGGAGAGTTCGGAGGAGAGGCTGATTTGGAGGATGAGGTGGATTTGGCGCAGGATGGCGCAGAGGATGGCGAAGCGGGAGAGGATCGTGGCGGGGACTATGGAGTTTCCTCTGACGCGGACGTCGAGGGTGCCTATAGTTGTCAGTTTCTGTGTTATGAACAGGGCTATGAGTAGACATACCATCGCGCGCCTCGTCAAAGCAGTGCTGGGGATCGCAGTGGCTCGTAAAAATTGTCACCTTGTGGCCCCGTTTCTGCAGGCCGACGGCGGCATCGACAATCAAGCGCTCAGCGCCGCCGATGCCCAGGTCTGGGTGGAAGAAGACGATATGTTGCGCCTTCGTTTTTTCCGTCATTGCTGCGGCTTTGAAGCTATCCCAAGCTCCGTCGAGTGGTAGGGCGATGACAGATTGTATCCCTGACGTCGGTCGCGCTGTGGGGCATTTTGGTAGCCTTGCGCTTGCAGCCTTAGGCATTTGGGAAGGCTGAGGATGGGGCAGCACATGGCTTGCATGTGAAGAAGTATGAGGAGGGAGCACAACATTGAGACATTTTTTTAAGGCTAATATTTAATTATCACATATAGTTAATTATCAATAAAGGCATCGGTGTATATTGACATGCTATAATTTTTAAAGTCCACTGGGCGGCCATATTTTAGTAAAATGTGAGGTCATTGGCAAGGCTGAATGGCTCGGAGTCGGCGATAAGTAATCATATTAACGTCGACCTCGGCACGACGCCGAGGCCATGGTTTCATTCCGTGATATTCATGTTGCTCTCTTAAAACATCACATCTTCCTACCTTTAGATCCCGATAATTTATATCTACTACAGCTTGTCACCATTATACCTCAATCACAATGGCATCCCCAGCAGGAAAGACGCTCTTTAGCCTCCCCATCAAGTCCTCCAATGGCTCCATAACCGTCACCGAGCCCGCCGAGAAAATCTACCTCCTAACCTTCATCTCTGCCCCCGACAACCGCGTGGTCACCAGCTTCTTGGAGGCTTTCCTCCTCGCCCTCGACATCATCGAGACCCGATACCCCCACGGCGTCGTCATTACTACTTCCGGCATACCCAAGTTCTACAGCAACGGCCTCGACCTCGACCATGCCCAGAGCACCCCCGGCTACTACTCGATGCTGTACAGGGTTTTCGCCCGCCTAGTATCCTACCCTATGCCTACCGTCGCATGGCTCAACGGCCACGCCTTTGCCGGCGGCTACATGCTGGCGATGCACCACGACTACCGCGTCTTCAACCCCTCGAGGGGTTACCTCTGCTTGAACGAGCTCGACTTCGGCGCACCGCTCAAGCCGGCTATGCTGAGTGTCTTCGAGGCCAAGTTGGCGCCTTCGACTTATAGGTCCTTGATCCTTGAGGCGCACAGGTTTACCGCTAAGGAGGCCTTGGAGCTGCAGATGGTGGACAAGCTGGGCGCATGGGAGGAGGTTCTGGCTTTGGTGGAGGAGAGGAAGCTGACCCAACGTGCGAAGACCGGCGTTTATGGCGTTTTGAAGCAGGAGATGTACCGTAAGGTTATTGCGGACTTGGAGGGACACGAGGATAGAGTCAAGAAGGATGCGAGGGATGCGGACAGATTAGAGCAGGTGGAGCAGGATAAGGAGGACAGGACGAGAGCTTGGGAGGCTCAGACGAAGGGACAGTCTAAGTTGTGAACAAAGCAAGTACTATAGGGTATATGTATGTAGAAATATAAGAGTATAATCAATCCCCTTGCACTAAACCACAGACCATGTGACCAGAACCTATTTATACACTCCACGTTAACAAGTATTAGTGTTCCATACACTCACATAGCGCCTCCCATGATGTTTCCATCATCTGCTATATAGAGCTCGCCGCGACAGCAGCGAATCCAATGGCCATAGCCATTCACATCTCAGGACCCGCCCAACTAAGAGCACTATTCAACGTCTCTGTCGTTGGAGTTGGACTGCCCACAGCCAGCCCTGAGCGAGTTGTTGCTGTCGTCGGCTCAGTTGTCGATGATCCACCGCAGTATGCGCTTGTGCTTGCGCTTCAGCATAGCACCCAGCAAAGGCAATGGTGTCGTTCAGCCACTCGCCATACGGACTCCTAATAATGGTGTGATAATTAGTGAAACATGGCATTTTATTCGAACTATCGATTTTCTTGACCCCTGCCATAAAATAGTTTTTGATTAGCTTGTTATATCCAACGCTCGTATGCGCAGAAACTGCTCGACAACATCTTCGTGGCAGCGGCATCTTCGTGACAATAAACCCTGCTCTCCATTTATACTCTATTACTGGTTACCAACGACCGCATATCCACACACAGATGCCAAAAAAATGAAAACCCAAACCCAGAATCACATAATCCAAGGGAGACGCCAATGTTAATTATCACTATTCCCGGACGTAGCTGGTATAATAACCGCTGCCGAAACTCCTATGTACACCAACCCCCCCGGTGCATCGTATGTCTCAAAAACCATGCAGAATCAAAAACACAAATACCCTCCCAACAAAAGTACCACGCGAGTCATATTCCCGTCCCAAGATGTCCTAATCGCCGTGCCTCCTTCCCATCCTAGTTACTCGTCACTATTTCCTATCCCTATAATACGCCGCCAGTTTTGTCGTCTCCTGTAGTTACTTCCATCTCGGAAGTTAACTTGCAATCATTCACTTCAGATGCACACTAGGTCCAGTGCCCACATCTTCATCCTCATCCTGAACCTCATATGGGTTAAGATGAAGTCTTGTATATCCCCGCGTCCGCGCATAGAGTCCACCCTGACTCCTCTCATTCCGGAACTCGCTCACGTGCATCACAGATAACATGAGACACAAGATGCTGTGCGAGGGTTACACGTCAGCAAACCGGTCAGAAGTTTACGTAAGGAAAGCTTGAAATGACAGATACCCTCCAACGTGGGCGAAAGGAAGTGGATTTGAATGGAAAATGTACTCACGCTGTTGTTCCCGCACAGAACAGCCCGACCAGTTGGACTAGGAAACGCTTCTTGCTCGCGCCGTTGCATGGGAGCCGCTTCCAGGGATCGGCGCCGGGGGCTCTGCAGACGTCGTATGGGACGCCTTCTTCTGATCCTGCGTTGACGGTGGTGGAGTAGCTAATGATGCTGAAGATGATAAGGAGGATGGAAATTGCGCCAGTGCTTATTGCGGCGTAGATTTCTGGGAGGGGTAATTCGATGTTGACGATGCGTAAGACGTTGGCAAAGCTAAGTCCTATCGTGGTTACAAGCTAGACTTGTCAGTCAGGATCTCATATGATCGATTATCTCATTGGCAGCTCAAAGGGAAGCCTTACCGCCGCAGCAATCAACCCATAGCCATTCCACCCATACGGTGCCAACAACTTCTCCTTCGCATCCACACTGAACAGCTTCTCCGATCTGATCAGCCCCAGGCTCCACGCCAGCATCCATAGGCCCCCAGCGGACGCAGCAACTGCGATAACATAGAACTGGGTAAGCCGCTGATTTCTCGGCGTCATCTTCTCGTAGAAGTCCAGCTCGCGCTCCCCCGGCGCCCTTGGCACAGGCCCCTCGCGATGCATTCGCTGATGAGGCAGCAGCCGCGATGGGTGGATTGGAACGGGGCGCATCCTGGCGCGGGCGGCCGAGCTCTCAGTGATTGAGGAGGATGAGGAGGAGGAATTCATGGCGAAAGAAGAGAGGGGGTGAGAGACAGGCGGGTAACAATGCCGTGGAATGCTAAGGCAGGCAGGCAGGCTTGTCGTTGGAGGTTAATTGCGGCTTGGCAAGTTGTATTTCCGCGCGGGGAGATGGATGGGAATGCAGTTCAATAATAAGCCACCGCGGTCAATATCAGCAATGTTGGGCCGACGACGTGTTGTGGCGGGAAGGTGCATGGCATCGGACTATTATTGGAAGGTACCTCCAGGTACAACGGTCCGTATCCGCGTGCGGCGTTTGCTTGGCGGCAGCGCATGTATCAGATACGAATGTGGGGGCTTGTTTTGGGTGATACATAAACAACGGCAGATACGGTTGTGAGGGGTCCATGAATGATTCTGAGACTACATACACATTTGGTTTGTTGATTGTGATAATTTGGACGACGGGCGGACAACGAGATCGCCGCAGGGGACTATAGAACGCGGCACGCACTACAAGCATTCTAGATCGCACGCTAGGACTATAAAATCCAGACACGGGAAGGATGCGACATCGTGGAAATGAGACCGCGCGGAGCCATGGCTGTCACTGGCCACCTATCAATATAGGGCTGAGAAACAAAACATCCACTAACCTTTGCAATTTCATGATTCCAGTTTGATAATCAACATCAATAACTTCCTTGGCCAGCTTCTCTACCTAAAAACGACAATTAAAGACGCCCCTGTTTTATACAAAAGCAAAACAGTTAAGTTCCAACAAAACTCCAGCCTATGCCATCCTCATGGTATTGTACAACCAAGTCATTAAACATCGTCTCGTAAAAACGCTCAAGCAAAACTATCCTCAGCCGGCCACTGGCTCTCCCGCTCCTCTTCCTTCTTCTCCTCCGCCACCACCTGCTCTTCCCTCTTCTCCACCACTTCATCTTCCACTGGCTCTACATCGCCACATTTCTCTTCCTCACCCTGAGTTTGCGGCACTGCTTCAGCTTCCGGGGCGTCGATTTGCCCCACGGTATTCTGAACAAGCCCAATCTTGACAAGCTCATCCCAAACCGCATCCCTGACTTCCGCGACCTCGGTATTGGCCGGCAGCCCATCCAGCATTTTCAGTCTCCGACACCCACCCACCATCAGCATCTCATAAACCCTCCTCCTCATCCGAGTCTCCATATCCAGACGCCCAGAGTACGCCTTGTCCTTAGTCTCATCCGCATCGAGCAGTGTAAACGGGTCCTCGATGGCCACCTCGCCATCATCCTCTGAGCGCTGAAGAAGAGCAACTCTCGTCTCTGTGACGGGAGGGTAGAAGCCCAGCGTCACAGGGTTATTCCTAATGTCCACATTTGCCAAGCTCGAGAACTGGCTGAGAACACCAGTGGTCTTACGCAGCCGGGTAAGACGGTTCCCGGAGATATGAAGACGCTTAAGACGCACTATGCCGAGCAATGGCTTGAGATCATGCAAAGCGTTGAAGTTCAGGTTCAGCACTCGCACATTGCACATCATCTGTCCAAACTCGACGGGAAGTGATTCCAGGCCACAGTTTGCGAGCTCCAGGTACTGCAAGTTGAGGAAGTCGACGCGAGGAGCAAAGTCGGGCAGGAGGTTGCCCGACAGGAATAGCTTCCTGACTTCGAAGCATTGATCGAGGAATGACATGTCAATTACGGATTCGCGCTGCTCGCGCATTGAGAGGCTGTCAATGTGTTTTGATTTCAGAAGACCAGTGACTTTCCCAAGGCGGTTGCGATCAAGGTACAGCAGACGGATATTGGGATAGTTGCTGACGTCAATCTGTTGGAGATTGTTGCCGCTGAGCTTGAGATACTTCAATCCATGATAAGTGTGGTTGGAGCCCTCATTGAAAGTGTCCAGGCAGTTATCTTCTAGGTGGAGGGTCGCGAGTGATCGCAAGTCTTCCAGGCCAGCAATGGCATGGAGCTTATTTCCCTTGAGATCAAGGTCAACCAATCGAGGGAGGTTGCACCCAGTGAAGTCCGCAGCGTGGACTGTATTGTTCCTCAAGCGGAGGCTGATGAGACCATCAAGACCAAAAATGCCATTTACAGACTCGATCTTGTTATTGTCTGCACGAACTCCGCGCAGATGAACTAGATCTTTCAGTCCATCTAACGTAGTAAGGTCATTATTCGAGACATCCAGATACTGGAGATTCCTCAAGTGTTGCCACGAGGTTAGGTCAGATAAAGAGTTGTGCGTAATGCGCAAGTTGCGGATAGTTTCCGGAGTGCCATCGAGCTGCGAAATCTCGTTATCAGAGACGTCAAGCTCTTCAAGTTGACCACAGAATTTGCTCAGCATGTGCAAACTCTGTATTTTCTTCTTCTTCAGGTCGATTTGCCTGATATGCGGCCAGTAAGGTTCGTACGGCTCCACATCAGTTATACGCTGAACAAGCTCTTTGACAGTCATCGATAACGATCTCTTTGAGCCAGGCTGGTGACGGCTAACTGGGGCTACATAGCTAACTTCGAACGCAAAAGATTCCTCGGCGTGGTTCATAGTGAAATCAGACAGCGGGCTCAGCTGGTAGAGGGAGCCATGCCCAATTCCAATATCTGGGGTCTGCTGGACGGTCGATATTTGGCGGGATGTGTTTCTCATTGGCATCGGGGTCGTGACAGCTATACTGAGATTCCTCCGGGCACCTCCATTTTCCATGTATTCCGCAAACGAATCTTCGTCGCGTTCTTCTATGCGAGAGACGGGACGCCTGGTGAAATTCTGCGCGCCAAAGGAAGAGCAGCGAGGCACACCGCGCTGAGACGACCGAAGTTGGGTTGTTGACTCCCGTTGCTGAAATCTGGAGGCTTCGGGCTGCCCATTATAACTCTTATCATGCTCCTCTTCATGATAATGATCGAAAATACGAGTCGCTGGGTGCTCATTTGAGTTATCCTGGAGCATGGACGAAAATGGCGATGAGAATGAAATGGTTACGCTTCGTCGAGGTTTGACATCGTTCCATACTTGTGATCTGCTCTCATTGATTGAAATTTCCTCCTCAGCATCCTCTTCAATGACTTCTTTCAGGGTTTTTTCACGGATTGTAGGCATCGGGTCTGCGTCGGCAACGGCCTCGGCATTAGATTTGACAGCAGGTTCTGGCTGCTCGTCCCAAGTCGTTGCTTGCGTGTCCGGAATTCCACCGCTCGATGTAGGCGGCGCAGAAAGAGATGGCTCAGATCCGCTGTTTTTGGTCTCGCTCGTTGTAGGAGCGCTCCCAAATACGTGATGCGCACCAAGCTCTGCTTCTTTAGAGAAGTTAAACTGGCCTTGCTGGTACTCCTGTACCATGGAAAGACGGGATTCCTCGCGCTTTTTCGCGGTCACAGCCCGTATCCTCTGCATCTCCTGGATCTCATCAACAGTAAGATCTGGGATATCCCCGAAGGGATCATCGTCGTCTGAGGGCAACGTATTTGCTAGGCTCTTTGGGTCAGCTACCCCTTTACGTTTTACCCAGACACCCTTTTCACGGTCAAATACCATTCCGGCGAGCTGCTCTGGAATAAGATGGGAAACGGAGTGGGGTGCTATGATCCGTCGAGAATCCGAGTTTCTGGACGACCCAGTAGGAATTGACCGATTAGTGGAGTGCCCAGAGTCTTGATTCGATCCATGCGAGTGCATAGCCCCGTCGTCACCTCCAGTCTGTAATGACGACGTGGAATGTTTTCGCTTCCGTTGTAGTTCAGGGTATTCAGTGATTTGGATATTTGGTGGGTCGCTTTCATAAGGCATATCATGATTCAAGGTCCAGCCTGTGGGCTTTGCAGCAATCCCGGCTTCAATATGCTCCTGTTTTGGCGTTGCGTCTTCGTTGGCCTTAACTGGTAAATTTGATGGGATGGACGAAGCAACCAATGCGTCAAAGTCGCTCCATTCTTCATACTTTTTCAAATGGCTCAGAAGTTCTGGATCACTTTGTTCCTTTGCTTGCCGTGGCACAGGCGCACCACCTTCACGGCTTGGGGGCCTTGAAAATGGCTCGGTTGTAGATTCCTGGTAAGACTCCTCGTGGTCAGGAATTTGCGACTCGTTTGCCTCATTCAAGCTGGATATTTCCGATTCGGATTCCTCGAGGCTATTCAGCCCACTCTGGGGGCGCGATTTTCCTCGGATTCCCGCCATAATCTTTTTAGCCTCATCTAGGAAGTCCTGAGTAGTCACGGATGGCTTGCGGCTGTCGTTTGACATGTGATGGTTAATCCCAACAAAAGGGCCCGTCGGGCGCGTCATATCTAGCTCTGCCTGAACTCTTGCGATCTTTTGCTGTTGTTCGCTTAGTTCGTTTTGGGACCATGGCGATGGCCTTGAGGAATTGTTGAGCTCGATCTCCGAACTGGAATTACGCCTCTGGCTCACGGAATGCGTGCGAGGCTGGAGGACCTGGCGCGTCGCCATGACTTCGGGATCTGCGGATTCGTTATCGTTGCCATGCCTGGCATCCTTCCTCTTCTTGCCAATAATAGACTGGATATTCTGATGGCTTTCGAGAACCGAATTATACACGACGTTGTCGATAGACAGATTGTCAATATCAGAGTCGTGTAATGTACGCCTCCGCTTTGGCGTGGGATCCTTAAGCGGAGATTTTGGTTGCCGCTTGCTCATCAAATCGATATCTTGTTTCTGAGGGGTAACTTGGAGATGGGTATCGCTGTCCATTTCCTTGGAAACCTCCAGATCGTCGACCTCGTTGTTCTCGTCTCCTGATTCTTCTTCCTCCTCTTCGACACCGGCCTCCTCCAGGGCGATGTTGTGGAGCGAGGGATTCCGAGTGGATGCTTTCCGGCTAGCAGTATTCCGCGGTCGAAAGCTACTGCTTTGGCTAAGGTCGCATTCTGAGAATTGGTCGCTGCCGGTATCTGCTAATTTGTAGCTTATGGATTTTGGACCTTTTCGCTCTGATGGTTGTGGTACCTCTTTAGGTTTGTATGGAGGTGGGCTCGACCGCATTGTTACATCCTCCGACTTAGATTCCAGCTCTAGCAATTTGGCTGAGGATTGCCTTGCTGGTGGCGGTGGTTTGAAAATGTTCTCCAGGCCTACTGGGCTGAACAAATCACGCTGGTCTCCGTAGGCAACGTCTCCGTGCAGGAGCCTCTTCTTCCATTCCGGAGTATTTCGTGACTTTTGTGGTGATGAGCTTAGTGACCTATGCTGCACTGTATGGTGCTGAACAGATTGGCAAGAAGATACGGATAGGGTTCTCGATACCCTTCTGTCTTGCCCAGCGGCTGAGATTTCGTTTCGTAGTTTGGAGCTCTGTTTCGAGGCATGCGGTATCGGAACGTTATACGAATTCGGGCTTCGCTCGCTCAGTGGTAGGGCACTCGAGTCATGGCTGGGTGGATTCAAAGACTTCAGGACTGGTATGCGACTCGCAAAGGGGCGTTCTTGGACAGAATTTGACGATGGCGGCGTGCTTCCTGGAAGTGATGGGAGGGAACCTGCAGGAGAATGTTCGGAATTTGGCTGTGAGATCCAATCTTCCGACAGAGAATCCAGCCAGGCGCTCTCCATCGCGGGTTGCTGTTGGTTGTTTCGATGTTGTTATAAGTTATGCGACATGGAGGGTAAGTTGTTGTGCTGTTGAGATAGTTGCGCGTCGTGAAGTGCTTCGAGTTGATGACAGACAGGCCCGTGATAACCTTTTTGCTAGTTCCTAATATAGCCGTATTGATATTCTGTCAGAATGTGTATCTGTTGTTAGTATTGTGTCGTCCAAGGTCGTCAGATTTTCGTGGCACAAAAGCAACCCGACGTGACTGCCCAGACCCCGATCACCAAACACGCGCCTGCTTCTGGCTTATCGTTGCCGCGTGTTGGCGGAGCAACGCATTCCGGAAAACCTTAATATAAGGGTCTTAAGGTTAGCTAGATCCTCATTATTCTATAATTCATTCTAATTATGAGTATGACATCTAATATCTACTTGGCATGGGCTATAATAATGCGAAATTGACCATTCATTTACTTGAAAGTCACGGATGGCATCTCAATGCCTCATGAACATCCATGTAGCTATTTTGATGGGCGACAATGAAAATCATGTGATCGTAATGACTAAGCCACTAACCAACCACAACCCCACCATTGAACCCCATTTACCCCCTTTCCTTTCAACAACCACATTATTGCACAGCAGACGCCGCTCTCTTGTCGTGTTGTGCTATATTGATACCCGATACTACCCACCATATTGAACATTTGAAAATATTCATTGGACACAATGAGGGGCGAAGTAAGACCTATTAACCCGTACTATCTGCTCATTTGACTCTCCAATGTGAGAGTCGGTGAGCATTTCGTTAGCGCGAAGTCGCTGTTCTGACACGGAGCTTAGATCTGTCACATCCACATTGGCCAAGCTGGTGTTCAGCTTGGTAATGCTGCTTGGGAGCTGTAAGTATTCGTGGATTTTATTAATTTTATAAATTTTGGCTGGTTTTCTAACTTGTTCCTAGCTATCTTCTCGAGCATGGCCTTTTGCCCAATGGCCGTCCCGATCCCGAGGCCACCGATGTCGCCGCAACCGGTTCCAACGAGACTTTCTTCAACGAGACTTCAGGCGGCAAATACGTCCCTCGTTCCATCTTCGTCGATCTTGACCCCAGCCCAATCGACGAGGTTCGCACTGGAAACTTCAGAGAGCTGTTCCACCCCGAGCTTCTCGTGAGTGGAAAGGAAGATGCAGCAAACAACTACGCTAGAGGCCACTACACCATTGGCAAGGAGTTGGTTGACACCGTGGTTGACAAGGTCCGACGCGTTGCTGGTAAGGCTACGCCTCTATTTACCTATGTTCTTTGCATGGGCACGTTTTTGTGTGCGACCTTCGTCGCATCGAGATCTGCCAATTGCGCCGCAAACATAAGTGCGTTCCCTAACTAACATGCGCATAGATAACTGCTCGTCCCTCCAGGGATTCCTGATCTTCCACTCCTTCGGTGGTGGTACTGGATCTGGTTTTGGTTCTCTACTTCTGGAGCGCCTCAGCACCGACTACGGCAAGAAGTGCAAGCTCGAGTTCGCCATCTACCCATCTCCCCGTGTCTCCACTGCCGTT
The DNA here is from genome assembly GCA_001630585.1 of Pseudogymnoascus sp. BL549. Classification (NCBI taxonomy): domain Eukaryota; kingdom Fungi; phylum Ascomycota; class Leotiomycetes; order Thelebolales; family Thelebolaceae; genus Pseudogymnoascus; species Pseudogymnoascus sp. BL549. Next base: position 2,009 of record LNAR01001832.1, on the reverse strand, counting down.
GTTGAGCCATACAACGCCGTGCTTTCCACCCACTCTACCATTGAGAACTCGGACTGCACTTTCCTCGTCGACAACGAGGCCATCTACGACATCTGCCGTCGTTCGCTCGACATTCCCCGACCCAACTTCGAGCACTTGAACCGCCTGATCGCCCAGGTCGTGTCCTCTATTACCTCCTCCCTCCGCTTCGACGGTGCGCTCAATGTCGATCTGAACGAGTTCCAGACCAACCTTGTCCCCTTCCCGCGTATCCACTACCCGCTCGTCTCCTACGCCCCAGTTATCTCCGCCAAGAAGTCCAGCCACGAGAGCTTCAAGGTCCAGGAGCTTACCCTGCAGTGCTTCGAGCCCAACAACCAGATGGTTGTCTGTGACCCCCGTGCTGGAAAGTACATGGCCGTCGCGCTCCTGTACCGTGGTGACGTCGTTCCCCGCGAGTGCAACGCCGCCGTCGCCAGTCTCAAGGCTAAGCAGTCATTCAACCTCGTCGAGTGGTGCCCAACCGGTTTCAAGATCGGTATCAACTACCAGAAGCCCGCCGTTGTTCCCGCATCTGCCTCCAACCCAGATGGTGCCCTCGCCGAGGTCGACCGCGCCGTCAGCATGCTTAGCAACACCACCGCCATCGCCGAGGCATGGGGTCGTCTTGACCACAAGTTCGATCTGATGTACAACAAGCGTGCCTTCGTGCACTGGTACGTCGGTGAGGGTATGGAGGAGGGTGAGTTCAACGAGGCGAGAGAGGATTTGGCCGCTCTCGAGAGAGATTACGAGGAGGTCGGCGCCGATGGCGAAGGCTTTGCCCCTGACGACATCGAGTATTAAGCTTGGAGTCGCGGAGAAATCTAGTGCGCCCAATCTGTTGAGAGCGGACTGGTTTCGTGGAATTGAGTATCTAGCGTTCCGTTTTGAGTGGTTTTTATGTTCTGTGGATTTGATTTGATGAGTATGACAGTATCGTGGTAGTATATCCTCTTTGTTGAGATTGGATGCGTATATGCCAGTTCTGATTTTATGAATAAAATGATTGAGATGCGGGGACGTCGAGGAATGGAAATACCAGAATCGAAAGTTCTATATGTTATTGAATTGAATAATTTCGCTACCTTATGAATTGTCGCCAGCAATTGAAGGCAATAGAATCTATCTCCAGCTCTAATTATGAGTGACCGCCTTGATTAACCCTTAGCTGCTCGAGTGCCGTCATTTGAGTTGTAGCTACTATTATAACCAGCTGTTATTCACCGCCCCTTCGGAGTTTTAGGGGGCATGGACACAGATCAGTCTCTTGAGCAAAATCTAGATATTGATATTCGCGCCTATCTACAATGCTTACTATGATCATATGCGCCATGGTTGTATAAACCAACATTGCGAGAGATCCATATATCTCTATAACATGGTCCCTCAATCTCCAGACGGCAACCTACTCGTTACATCATTCATGAACCCGCCATGAATACAATTGCCACCCTTGATACCCCCAAGACTCAACCTGCCACCTTCCAGACATCTATTTATTATGCCACACCAGCGTCTTCAAACTATCCCAGTGATCGCTCTGCACGTAGATATAGCTCATACTGCTCCTCAAGCTCGACTGCAAGCTCTCCGGGTGCCACCTGAAAACGTACATTACCGCTCCCCAGCTCATCGCCGCAAACACCGGCCAGGCGTTATCCTTAATCTTGTTCGACAGCTGCACGTTCGTCACAATCCCCGTGCTTGGCTCCACGCTCAGCTTAGCCAGCCCCAGTACCACGCGCGCAAAGATGTATATCACGATCTGCTGGCTGACACCCGACACCTTGCCGGTGCGCGGGTTGCGCTGCCCGAACACGACGTAACCGCCCATCAACCCGGCGAGGAAGGTGTCGTAGGGGCCCTCCTTGCCAGTGGTGCTGAGGCGCCGGAGAGCGATCATGCATACTTTATATATTACCGCAAATCGGGCGAGGTTTTGGGCGTGTGTGCGTGTTGCCTTGTAGACTAGTCGGGCTTTCTCTTTG
>LNAR01001831.1:0-15687 GCA_001630585.1 Pseudogymnoascus sp. BL549 | reverse complement strand
GGATGCCCAATTCTCTTGAGTCTATGGTCGTATGTGACTATTGCTGTCTTGCGAGACACTATATATGGTGTTGTGACGTGAGTCGTGTATCAGCAAACATAAGAAGACTATCACAAGGAATATAAAGCTAAGCGTATAAAATTGACTGTAGGAAAAATCCATACCCTCAGCAGCCTCTCCAGGAAGTCGGGAACCAGGGAGTGGAAGTCCCCGCCCATAGTAGTCAGTTTAACATTGTGGGAGATATGCTCTTCCTTTCTGGATGCCCCTTGATCGCCCCCACAATATCCACCACAATATTACGCAGCTGTAGACACAATTGATTAACCTGAAGGTGCGCATACAATATGTTAGAAATAGGAGCTATTAAACCCTATTCGCATATTGTTGAAGGCACGGCTAGATTGGCAGGCCGTAGTGTTTTGGCCCCTGCTTTAACAGGCCCTTTGGCGCAATGGTAGCGCGTGGTCCTCCTAAGACTGAGGTTGTCGGTTCGAGTCCGATGAGGGTCGTTTTATCTTTTTTGAAACCGCGGAGTGATCATCCGCCGCGGACCAAAGTGCCTTGAGCAATGGCACAACTCCGTACAATGCTTTCTGATCTGACACAGTGAGCGGGAAATGAATCCTCCCATTCTGGTAACATTTACATTTTGGCAATATCGGCTGCTGTGGTATCGCTGTCATATCGGATATAGCGCTCACAAACTTCGCAGGGATAGAGGATACAGAAGGTTCACGCTAGCTAGGATGATGACAGGCAACCAGACCTGTCACCTTTTTACTACATGGTATATAGGACTCGCATGGGAACGGAATACGAGGTGGACGTCTATTATAATAGGCTACCGACAACACGGCTCTATAGACATGATACCAATGAGTGTGGCTCTGAGCGGTTATAACTGAAGGATCGCAGCATCGCCTTGTCTCATTGGGCGCTTATTGGGGCTGTAGTCCGCCCTTTCTCAGCTTCGATATACCAGTTCCCACAGCCTTGCAAAATGCGCACAGGCCTGCAAAGTACCATGTGATGATGATAGTGCCTAAATTATGTTCCTTCCCTTGAATAAAGACTGGGCGTTTTCCCCAGGTTTGAATATTCCCTTGGCGCGGTCGTGTTCTGTGTTTCCGCTCCTGTCTCTGGTCCCCAATCGCCGCAGTAGACGTCACACTGTCTCCTCTGGAAAAGATTACCGTCGAGATCGAGCTGTATGGAAACATAACAGGGTACGTATTTTAATCAGGACCTTGTACCTTGCTTTTAGCTTACTCCGAACTACACGGTAGACATGTCGACAGTAATGGATGTCCCCATCGTGAGCATTGTCAGCGATTGTGACTTGGATTGTTCCTCTGCTATGGACGCATATCATCGTTCCAACTCCACATCAACTAATACTTTATTAGTCTGCCAGGGAACAAAACCTAAAAAAGGCTACAAGCTCCCATTGGCCTTGAGCATAGGGCTTGGGACCCCTGCACTGTTCGCTCTCTGCTACTTTCTCTATTTATGGCGTCCGACACTTGGCCGGGAGACGAAGTTAGAGAGACCGACGCATGAGGACACGCTGCCAGCTTACGACATGGATGCTTTGCCTCCATATACTCCTCCAACGGGGACCAGCGAGCGTACAAGGCTCTGAGCCGGATAATAGGGCCACCTAATCTGAAGGAGGAGGTAGGAACAGGCAGGTTGGCGACGCATAATGTACTATATAATCTATGTAATATCTCACCCATAATCTCCGCCAGGAAATAGTTATAACCACAATATCTCAAATTCAGTCCATTGGCAGGTTTCTCGAACGACCCGAGAAATTCAAAAGCTGCACTGAGACACACTTGCGTGTGTCTCAGTGCAGCTTTTGCCCAAATTATAGATGGTCAATAAGGCTATTACACCATTAAAGATATTGATATGTCATGGAGAAGATTTAAATGGTTGATTGTAGCCATTCAGCCAAAAACAAAATAAAACTTGTCGTCCCGAATTAAGTTATAGAGTGGGCCCATGATAAGGCGTCATCGAGCGCTAAAAGGTACAGGAACCATACTCCGAAAATCGCTGTTTGCTTTTTCTTGGAACCCGCGCGGCCGAAATACATACAAACAGACGACCTCCTCCTCCCAATATCTATCAAAAATCCAGAAAAACGAGCCTCGCACCTCCAGGCCTCCTCATCCATCATCACCACCCACCAAAATTCCACTAACCCGCCCCGAAACCCCCCCTGAAAAATGGCAACGTGAGCACCACTCTCCCTCCATTACCCCGCCACCGACCCCGCCAAACGGGCGCGGCAACCACAACCACAATCCCAAAACTGACAACTCCCAACAGCAACATCACCTGGCACGAGGGTCTACGCCGCAGCGAGCGCGAGACGCTGCGCGGACAGCGCGGATACACTATCTGGTTCACTGGCCTTTCGGCGTCGGGCAAGTCGACGATCGCGACGGCGCTGGAGCAGCACTTGTTGCACCTTGGCGTCAACTCGTACCGTCTGGACGGTGACAACGTGCGCTTTGGGCTGAACAAGGATTTGGGCTTCTCGGAGGCGGATAGGAATGAGAACATCCGCAGAATTGCAGAGGTAAGCAGGCCCGTTTGTTCCTGCGCGGGGGGAGAGCGTAAGGGTTGTGTTGTGGACACTTTGGCTGACTTGAACTCTGTCCCATAGGTAGCAAAGCTCTTCTCTGACTCCGCGACCGCGACACTCACATCCTTCATCTCGCCCTACAAAGCCGACCGCAAGATCGCGCGCGACCTCCACGCCACCGTCGCCGAGGGCGACGCCGCCATCCCCTTCATTGAGGTGCACGTCGACATCCCCGTTGAGGAGGCCGAGAAGCGCGACCCCAAGGGCCTGTACAAGAAGGCTCGCGCGGGCATAATTAAGGAATTCACCGGTATCTCTGCGCCTTACGAGGCACCAGATGCGCCGGAGATCCACATCCGCTCTGATAAGGTCAGCGTTGAGGAGGCGGTGGTGCAAATTGTTGAGTACCTAAAGTCGAAGGACTTACTGCCCGCGGCGGCCCTTAAGCAGTAAGGTGTGGGTGGGGAAATGCATATATTTATGATTACGATGATGGATCTAGACAAGTAAAAATACTTTTTTTTTTGGAGTTTCATATCTTGGAGCCGCTGGCTATGTGATTGGTACAGTACAATAATGCTTGCTTTCGTGATCTCCATCCAAAGGAGGTGGTATGCCTCCTGGCTTTATCTCTATACGACCTCAAATTCGTAGCATACGTATGCTGTGTACTCGTTGCCCTCGCCTTGTCCCACGCCTAACGCGCTCATTTCTGATGATAGCGCCGAGTCGTCCTTGGTGACTCGTCCCTTCTTGTCCCTGCCGAATGCGTTGCCTCCAAGATACGAGTAGGCCTCGTCCAGTGCCGTCCTTGCTTTCTTTGCTAGTTTTGGGTTGGTCTGGTGGATATTAGTACTTGGATGGGCGAGGGGGAATATAAAGGGCATCTGCCTGTGGGGAACATACCTTGACAAGAGCGCAAACAAACTCGAGAGGAAGTCCGTATCTCAGGACCGTCTCTACAAAGACACGCAGACACAGCACGTGAATCCAAATCATAACACTCTCACTCCACCCCGTCCTCGCCAGCCTCAACACCTCACCCCACACCTTCCTCTCATCCTTGCTCACCCTCTCAATCTCCTTCTTCTCCTCCTCGCGGCCGCCCTCCACATACTTATAATCACGCGGCGTCCAGCGCATCTCGCGGCACTTCTGCACAAACTCCGCGCCGAACTTCTTGAACGTCGTCACCGTGTACAGCGTCAGCTCCTCGTCGTGCGCGACCTCTACTGCTGACCGCGGCACCACCATCTGGGAGACTGTCTCGTAGCTGCGGAGGAAGTCTTTCTTGCCTAGGTTCGGGACGACGACGAGGTGGGTCTCGAGGTATTCGGAGTCCTGGATCAGGAGGGATGGGTCGACGACGGGGGTGAGCGATTTCGTAGCGAGGTTTCCTCTGGGGGGCGGGCTGTCAGCGGTTGGTCTAAGGATGTGGTGCGGGGGAAGTCTCACGTCTGCTTTCTTTGTAGAGTGGTAAGTGTCGTCTTGATCGAGTTGTACTGGGTGTATTTGCTCTTCACATCGTTGTCGATACCAAGCAGTTCCTACACCGACTAGTTAGCCCCTGTGTCCACACCATCAAACCTCCTCACTAACCTTCTGCAACGAGTCAATCAGCTCCCTCAGCGGCTTATCGGTACGGTACTTGACCGTATTCCACGTAAAGTTCCCTAGATACTGATCCGCCGGCTCTGCACCAAATCAGCACAAATCCTCCGCACCCAGTATCCACAAGGGAGGCCCATACTATCATTCACCGTCTTCTGCGGCCCAATCTTCGCCTCATCGCCATCCAAAATCGTCCTCAGCGTATCGCCCACCTTGGCCACGACACCCTCGCAGGCGCTCTCCAGCTTGCCCAGATCATCCGCCTGCTGCACCAGCGCGTCGAGCGTACCGATCTTGAAGTGCGGGACCTTGAAGGGGGCGACTGCGCCGTTGTCGCCGACGGTGGAGCGCAGGGCTGAGAGTGCGTCGGCCTGGTCGTTGGATGGCGCGATCGAGGTTGGGAGGGAGAGGAGGAGGTATTTCGTGTTGTTCGCCATTTTGGCGGCCGCAAAGGGGGTTTGAGGATGGCCGAGGGGACACTCGCTCCGGTTGCTGGGGTTGGGGAGGGAGATAGAGAGGAGAGTGTGGAGATGATGGGTGAGTGTCGTCGTGGGTTTGGAGCTGGGAGCTCTGATGTGAGCTCTGGCTTGGCTGGCTTTGATAGAGGCGATAACCGATTACGGGTGCTCTAACCCAATCCGAAGAGTTTATACCCCCAGGACCCTTGTTCATCAATGGAGCCTCCCTGGCTTATATAAACATATAAATGTTAATACGAAGATTATATGGATTCCTATTATTCATGATACCTTAATGGCTCCATTAAAGCTTGTTTTCACTACAGTTTGAGGCTTGCTTGAAAATAGTTCACCACTGGAGCCTTCACGGTGGATAAAATCATGATCACAGCTTCTCCAGGGTCACGACAAAGTGATACAAATGCTAAGTTCAATATTATGGCTTTACATTATGCTAGATGCTTATTACTATGATGCTTCCACCTCTCTTCACTGCCACCTACGATCTAAGCCAGGTTGGCAGGGTGAAGCTCCACCTTAGCACAGCTGCTTGGGAGCTTGACGTCCTCGTAGTAGTATTGCCAGAACAGCTGGGTAACACCGTGGTACCAATCGCATGCTAATAAAACATCCAGTTAGCCTCACATATCTCTCGCCAGAAACCGGATCAACTTACCCAACCATCCGCGGAACTCTGGGTTGTTAGAGACCAAGCCGCTGCCGTTGATGGAGAATCCCTCATCGCCGTAGCCGGCGTTGATTTGAGTATCCAGCCTGGTTATCATTAGCTACAGTGGACGCCGAGAACGGAGCCAAAGGGCACTCACCACTGGGTGTAGTATTGGGTGTAGGCGAGCTTGAGACCGCTGGGGAAGTCTTGGCCATTGAGGGCGAACTGCTGGTAGGTGCCGTTGATGAAAGCTGCGCTTCCACCCTCGGCGACGAGGGCGACGTCGTTCAAGCCGGCGCCGGTGTGGTAGGATTGCACTGGGGGATCGTTAGTGGGGCTGGGCTTCTCGCTGCTGGGCGGCATGGAGTGACATACCATAGAGGTTGTTCTTGGTGGCATCACCCTTGACGACGGTGGTCTTCAGGCGGTATTGGCTCGGCTCGTCGGTCTTAGGGGCAGCGGCAGCGACGCCGAGGACCGCGAGGAGGGTTGCGACACGGGAGAAGAGCATGGTGAGATTGGGGGAGTTGATTACAGCTGGGAAAGCGAGTCGAGAGAGGGTTCAAGAGGATGGGTTATGGAGATCGAGAGTAGAAAGCAAACCTACCGTCGCTATCTTTATATGAAGGCAATGGGGATAAACAGAGCCACAATAATAGCATCATCGCAGCGGTTGCGTTACATTTCTCGTATTCTAAGCGCACTGTTGAATCAAAGATCGGCGGTATATAGTGGCCCTTACGGACAAAATGCGTCACGCAGAGCCTCGTATCTGCCAGCCTCCATTACCCAAAGTTACTCAGCTTACCCAAACCTGCCCGTCTTGCACGCATAAGCGGGGTAACGTGCCGACAACTTACTGTGAGCAAACAGCAGGTTTTCTCTCATCCGATTGCATATCGTGGATATCCCGAACCGATGAGTGGAAATAGGGCAGTAGGTAAGATAATAGGGGTATGATGTGAGAATCCGTATGGAGAATATACGTAACCTGTACCAAACAAACGGTAGCTGATCTATTTTATGATTTATGCGATTGCCGAGGCACGGGACTGGCACGGGGAAGCACAGGACGACCGGAAGGGAAGCGAAGCAAACAAAGGACAAGAGGAGCCAGAAACAAACAAAAAACCACAAAAATTCAAAGTGAGCCGCCGTTTGGTTTTAAGGGTTCCCATCGTCATCGGTGGAAATGTCAATCTCTGGAAAGAGGAGCTCGGGAAAATCGGGAATCTGTGCTTCTTTTCTATTCCTAATAAATTCCCACCCTTTGCGCGTGTAGTCTGCGGTGCGGAGAAAATGCTACTTATACTACTAACTCAAGCATTGATTCAACAAACCGCGACTGGATGCGCAGAGGGATCGGCGCAACTGGCGAGCTCAGGGCCGTTTCAAAATAAACAGACTAACGCTCCACCAACTGCCGAACTGGGCAGGCGAGTAAACAACGCCAGGGGCCAAAAAACTCTCATGGTTGGCCGATTTGCCTTGCTTTGTCTGAAACGAAGTAATGCAGTTCGTGGCATGGTGATCTGTGATCTCTCATGCAGTAATACGAGGTCAAAGGGAGTGAGGCCAAGGAGGGCAAGTCAGTCAATGACGCTGGCGACACTATGGTCGGCGCTATGGATGTGCCTTGGAACACAGCCATTAAGGTCGGCAGATCCAACGGACGAGAAGTCTAATTGGGATGATCGCCCCTCTTGGGGGTGGTGATTTATTTGACTCCGCCAGTCGCTCGCCGTTGAGTTTTCTGTCGGCTTCCTGCCGTCGTAACCTATTTATCCAATAAGGTGTGCGACATGGCCATATGCCCCCAGGTTTGGGCTGCGTTATGCGTCCCCCAATATAGCCTGTCCTTCTAGACCGCTTGCCTTGCATTATGCGTCGCGAGCGCACTATCGCTGTCGTCACCACTGACCTTCGCGAAGCAACATCGGCTGCAGACCTTACGAGAGCCTACGAAGATGGCTCGATCGAGCTTCCTCTCTCAAAATAGAGTCTTAAGCCCGGCCATCAAATTTAGAGCCGGGAGCGGACGCAGCAATTCGAAGCCGCGGCCACCCGACATCTGTAGCGCCCTCATCTGTCACAGACCTGCTCACCTGAGCGCCCAAACGGGCCGACTGACATGCCATTCGCCTTTCTCCCATAGTGACTGACCGAACTGCCCTGCCGCCCTATCTCCAGCCCCCAACCCTTCCCTCATCCCACCTCTCTTTCCTCTCCCTGCGCGAGTAATAAAGCCGCCTTGCGTCGCGATAGCGACGCACCCATTCTGTGATCTCGCGCTCCGTCGCGACGGCGCCGTCACCTTCTAGAAAACTCTCCTCGAGCGCCTGGCACACCATCTCCTGGTCCTGCACACCGGCGCCCAGGCGCTGGTACAGGGATGAGGGCGAGAAGGGGGAGAGCGCTCGGTCCATATCTGATTGTTTCTGCCGCCATTGGCGTTCTAGTGCGTGTGCGGAGAGGAGCTGGGCCTGGGTTGACGCTTGTAGATGTGACAGGCGGGCCTCGACGTCGTTTAGGTGAGATGCTAGTGCTATGTCCTCGCGCAGGGCAGCATGTAGTGATTCGTCCGAGGCGGATGTGGAGGGGTGCGCGGTCTCCCGGGAGTGACATGTCGCGGAGAGGAGCTCGGGGTTACGGAGAATCTCCTCGAGATCTTGTATACTGTGTCTAGTTAGCGGCGAGCTCTTCATGCGGAGAGAGAGAGAGAGGAGGAGTATGCATACGATTTGTCTTCTAGGATCTTTGGCAGCCAGTTAGGCCCCGGGTCCGGGATGGCCTGTGGAGCTCCTTGAGGGCCGACTTGTTCGGCGTAAAGGGACCGCACAGGCGTTGGGGGTGAGGGTTTGGCCCCGAGAGGAGAAGGTTGATGCGGGAATTGTGATATTACGGGCGTACTTTGCCGGCTCACGTCCTCGCTGCGTGGTTTTGGCGGCGGCTTGGGAGGGACGTTGGGATCGAAGGAGCCCGAGGCTCGGTGGTCCGCGTAGGATGGGATATCGTTTGGGGGGGCGTAGGATGCCATGGTCAGGGTAGAATCTGTGACGAGTATCGCCGCCGGGGTATACGTCGTTAAATGAAGCTCAGTTTTATAAATAGCGAGGTTGAGGTGGCTACGGCTTGCGGCTCATGGCGTTCTCTAGCCGCAGTAGGTGCCAGGTTGCTTGGGGTGTGCGTAATTGAAGCCTCGATCTGGTGCCCGCGTACCGCCTACGTATGTAGATCTAATCTTATCTTATCTACCCGGTCTGTCCCCACGAGAAGTGACAGATGGATGTGCACGACGCCTTCGCAGTACCACAGAAATACAAATTGCGCAAAGCGAACTATTGCCTGTTGGCATGTACGGATCATGTAGCTACTCTACGGAGTACTATTGAAGTAGCTGAATGGCCCGCAGGCACACTGCATATACGACCTTGCATCGTTTCAAGCCTCCCCGTGGCATTCGGGCTGGTCCCTGGTATCGGGGAAATACCTCTGGGCCCGGCGGGTGCGGTATGGGATTCACGAGTAGTGAGCAGTCACCAGCGAATAAAGCCTTGCATGGGATTGCGTGGCGTGGCATGGCATGGCAAAGCAAGGTATGGGGCCTATAATAGCAAATGCGCTTTGTTATGGGCGGCATAATACTTACCAGATTCACAGTCCAACGTGATCAGCACGAGCCGTTCATTCCTTTCGGCGCGCACAAACGATTTGCTGGTTTCGGGATTTCAAATTGTAAAGAGGCAAGCACAACAGATCGGGACAGCTATCCTATCTTGCCCCATATTTACAATCGCGGTGACGGCCGTGATGGCCACGGGGTGTAGCGGAAAACTACGCCGCAGCACAGTACTCCGATCGAGCCAATCTTTGTTTCTTGATGTTTTGTTTCTCCATCGTGGCCGAGCGTCTCCCCGAGCCGGAGTGGAGGGGTGGAGAGCCCAGCGAGAGGGAAGTGGGCTTTGAGTGGGGTTTGCATCTCCAATCCTGCTCCCTATCCGCTCCCTTAGATCTCTGTCTGTGTGGGGGAGAAATGTCTCGGTGCGATATGTTTGGGTAGCTGCCGAGTACTATACAGCAAGTACTCCATATACTGGACATATTGGGGATATTGTCGAAGATCAACCTGGGCTGGGTTCTCTCGGGATGACTGGGCTCGCCTCTATTGCCGTCCTCGGCCTAGGTGAAGCTTGAATCAAACGTGTATCATGCCGTGCTAAACTTTCAAGTTGATGGTGGAGTGTTGGTGGAGTATTGACCGAGGGCTGGTGTACTCCATACGGTTTGCTGTTACTGTCTCAGTCGTGGTTCTGTACAGTACAGTGTACAGTCCATACAGTCCATACGGTTCAGTCCTGTGCAGAGTTGGGCGTACTCACAGGGATTATGCGCACCAATTTTCCGGAGAAGGGCCGTTTTGGTGAGAGTCAAGATGTGCGCACAGGGCGAGAACAAGGACTTGGCGAAAGAGCGACCGAGGAAACACCAGCACTACCACCAACGCCACCCATCGAACACCACCAATTCACCACACACAACAGGCGCTCGCATGTATGGATGCAATCTATGGACGGACTGATACTTTTGAGCATTGATCTATCCGTCCATGAGATCGGCCGAGATTGAGATGTGTGCGTCTGGGGATGGAGCTGCCAAGTCCAATCATTCCATTGCCACCGAGTTGACAGGAGGTCGCTTGTCTGGTCTATACCACATCAACACGCGTCTCCTATCGGCCATCACGCCGAGAGCGGGAACCGTGTCACATTTGTGAAGCTTTGAAGGCCCTTCTCCTTTGTGAACACCGTGAACAAACTGCCGCTGTGATACCACTCTTATCTACTATACGATGAGCTCGGGGTCCTGTACCCGGGTAGCTCAAATCACGAGAATAACAAGGCCCTTCTATTTCACCGAGCGCCAATGCGGATTGCAATCGTGGACAATCCTCAGAACGCAAAAGATATCAGCCTAATCCATCGCCGGCGACTCCTCTCGTCCATACGAGGTACAGCACAGCAAAGCAGCCTGGCGGCGTACAGTGCTCCGACCCTCAGTCTGCTGGATTGAGCTGACAAGGAGGATCTGGGCACTGAGGCCGGAAAAGCTTAAATGCATCCCCGATGCAGCGAAAGGATGGATCCTCGCAGCTGCGACGTCTGGAGCGCCCGATGAGGCAAGTTTGTTGTCGTTATCGGACGTGGCTTTTCTTGGGTGCCGCTGAATCTATCCGGCGCTGGGCCAGGTCTTGACTATTCCTGGCCGCTATCGCGTCAACCGCATGGCAAATGGCATGGATGGGATAGTTGGGAAGGGGGGGTCGTCGTTGCCGTCGGAAGTACCTCCTGGGTTTGGGGGTACTGTCCTGTATGCACTGTATGTACTGCGTGTGTGTGGATGTACCGTGGATGTACATGCGATCGAGAATCTGACACAGGCGAGACTTTTCTGTGGCTACCCATACGGAATATCCGGCCCTTTTACCCATCACGGTCCAGGTAGCTGGTGATGGTTCGGCGAGGATTCACCGAGACCCTCAAGCACTCGGTCATCTTTCCGCATTAGTGGGGGTCATGACTTGAGGAGCAGAGCCTTCGAGATCATCTATTTGCCCTCGTATTTCCCTTTCTCGGCGAAATATGAGAGGGACACGGACAAGAGAAATAAAGAGGACTACAGGACGGCGGACGAGGCCGTGTCGGGGGTAGAGTGAGACAGGGCCAAGTGTACATACGGTACCTTAAAATCCCCATATTGGGGATCATTAAGTGACATGGGCATGCCTGCGTCTCTTGTCTCTCTCCCCCAGGATTTACAGACAGTCGGGCGACACAAGGACGTTTGTTGTCTTAGCACTTTTTCGCACACGGCAGGCCCATATTAGGCAATTCTGTGTCTATGGGCGCGCATACTCTACAGGAGTTCTCTACTCCATTCATTGCACTGCGATATTCGGATTATTCACATGAAGGCGTGCGTGCGGCGGCCCGTTATCGTCTGGTTCTTGTTTCTACAATCTTCTCTTGGACTTTACTCCATGGGGATGATCGGTCCCTGCTAAGGCTAGTTAGCCCTTTTGGCGTACTTTCACTCCGCACTGGTGGTCGTTGCGTTGCAGCCCTTTCATCGTCACTCGCTGATCCCTTGCCGGGTAAACTATGGGTGACCGGCCTTATTGTGGAGAAATTCAAATTGGCGGCGGATGTGGTGTTTCTTGTCTTCCTCTGTCTGGCCGCGAAATGGTGCTTACACTCACTAAACTGTGGTACTCGTCCTCTCTCTCCCCCTCTGTCTCTCGATATTCTCCGCAGCTTTTCCCAATATCCTCCTCCATTCCCTATTGCTCAGTTGCTCCGGCCTGCAGCTCCCTACCACAAGCGCCGTGCTGGCATTGATGCTTCAGCTTCAACCCCTTACCCCCCCCCCTACACACCTTACACAACCCCCTACCACCACGCACATAATCAACTCGGATACACTCAAATACACCCCCAAAAGTGCCACTGTCCACTGGACTTTCTCTCCCTTATCCACTCCGCCGTCACGTTCGCCGAACCCATTCTTCAATATCCACCCAACCCCATAATCCATATTCCCCATATCGCTGGTTGGTGCACGGAGTACTGTACATGCACTAGAAAAGAAAAGGTACTTACTTTGACCCACGAACACTGCAAACTCACTGTGCAATGTGTACTTGCTAAATGTACCTTTGGGTTGCAGTTGCTAGATCACGCACCTACAGTACTTACTACACACCATTCCCCCCCACACCTATTCGAACCAACATCGGCTCTTCTACTCCACGACTCCCACCCACTCCCCCCCACGAACTTCCTCTTCTTACTCCCATCTCCAACTCTATCGACCATCTCGACCACCTCGAACACGATCACCCCCCATCTGCGACTTGGGTTGGGCAAACTATGAGCTGGCAGCAATACACCATCAACAACCACTGCTCGCTGACGTCCTGAGTGGCTTCACACGCTCCTCCAGCGACGACGGCCCTCCGCGGTCCTGATGCTTCAGCACGACTGTCGCACCCCAATCTGGATGCCATAGGAGCCCGAAGCCGAGCATGGATCCAAGTCACATCACTGAGTTCGCCAGTCCGCGGTACTTTGAGAAGTTAAATTCGCTACACGATGCTGTCGACAATGCGAACCCCCAGGCTGCTGACGGCGCCGCTGCTGGCACGTCGCAGACCACGCCGTTCAGCCTACCCATAAGGAATCCGCGCCCCCCCGGAGCGCGTAGGAGGAGAAGCGGCGATACCGATCGATCCGGCGATGGCAAGAGGAGGCTGCTGGTGCCAGAAGTTACGGCGAAGGCGCCGCGGAAACCCAGTTTCACTTCATCTATCACGAACTTCAGGTTCAAGGTCTCGCATAAGGGATCGTCGCACCAAGTTGGGCACGAGTTCATATTCGAAGAGCCTGTAAAACAAGAGTGCGTCTACTATTGCATGCGACACATCGCTGCCTTGCTAACATAACGTGTAGACTTACTCTCGCCGACCGATTCCTCGCTCTCCCAAACGAACTTCAACTCCAGATTACAAACACCCTACCCATGCCGACGATTCTCAATCTCAGGCTTGTCTCGAAATCTTTCAATTCTTTTGTCTCTATGAATGAGTCGCCTATATCGCGGCATCATCTTACCCACAGTGTCCCTCACTACGCCCTACGATTATACCCCGTCCCCGATTCGCAACTTTTCACCCTTCACTACCTCTGCGGACTCTGGCACCGCCTTCACGTTGCAGCAAAACTTGCCGACCTTATTGCTGAGCACACGACTCAAGAAATCTTCCTTCGCGACACTGAAGCAAAACGGCGCGAATTCGAACCGCAACATAGACGTATGCGGCTACGTTTAATGCCATTGCTATTTACCATGTTTCATTTCTTTGAAAAGTACCGAGAGCTTCACCTAAAACACCTGCAATCGAATGGGATACCACTACGACACCAGCCTTTTACTTTAAACCCGATAGAGCGCCAGGTTATGAACATGTACGACGACCAAACACTACTTCAACTACACCAAATTTTCCCGCTAGTCCTGTCATCCTTCTCTCGACGCCTGCGACCTCCATCGTACGCCGGTAGACTGGAGCGTTCGATCAAGGGTTACTTAAAAGACAAGCCGGCCGACGAGATTTATGCGACGATAATATTAATAGGAGGTCTGCGACAGGCAGAAAGGTTTTGGGAGATGAAGGGTTACAACTCGAGACGAGCAGCGGTCGACAGTTGGTACAGCTCCGTCACCCGGGAACCCGTGGAGGCCCCCCACAAGTCAAGGCTGGCCATATTAGGACTTGGCCGGAAGAAGTCTGTCTCGTCGCATCCGGATGTTGCGGCTATGGAATCGCTGTCGATACACGACCCGGGCTCTTGCAACGAGTGGGACTGCGTTCAGCCCGCTTGTATGGATGCACGAGCACACCGTCCCCCTAGCCACACGATATTCCACACCAGCCTTGCCGCCGGGCCACCAATGAGCCCACTGTCTCGCGAGGAGTTACGACCATTGCTCATAGATCAACAACCGTTGACGAACATCTGGCTTAACACGGCAGAGGCGCTCATCCTGGAGCGCGGGATAGTCGAGTGCTCCTTGAAGATCAAGAGGAACACGCAGGTCCTGTTGGAGCTGATCAAGGAGGATGGGGGCGTGGACGAGGAATGGGCACCTGGGTTGTCACAGGCCTCGCGGCATGCCCTACATCACTCTGTGGGAGCAGGCAGTGCTTATTTTGGCGCACACGAGATGTAAGGGGAGCATTTTGATCAAAGGCGTTGTGAGCGTATATATAAGGAGCAGGGGCGTCGGTCTCGGTATTGAGGCATAGATATCATATATGGTGTTGCCATGTTGGAGACGTATACTCCGCTGGGAAACATGGCTTTTATTTTGGACACGGTCATATTGTAGCAGATCACTCCTTGTAGCAAACAGTTTTTTTGCTGGATGAAATGAAATACCTTTTTGTTTGTCAACTTGAATGGGTTATATCAACTATCAACTCTATTGCAACTGTACTGACTGGACTGCATGAGGCTGAAGTCGAGTGATTGAGTGACCGAGTGATTGAATGGCGCAGTTATTTATATTACCAATCCATAATTTCCCCAGCGCGTAACGCTCATATGTGCCTTAATTTGGACTCTTGTCATTTTTGTGAAATGGGGTAAACTATCGATTGATGGTTGGCGCACGAATCACAGCAGCTCGAGGCTGATTCCCCCACCCCCCCAGCCCAGACCTAAGCGACGACCCGAGTGTGTTGTTCGCGATGACCCGACCCGCGCCCCAGATAAGGGACCTCAACCTCAAACCCACATCATCCCCATGGCATGGCGCCTCGCACTCCCGCGCCCACGCCCACAACATTGAAATGGCGACGACAATGTCCGGGCCCCAGCCTACCGGCATTGTCTCATCAACGACCTCCTCCTTTGGCCAATTCCGCCTAACAACCTTCGTCGACGCGCATCCCAAGCCCGCCAGCACAACCACCTCACACGGCCCCGACAACCCTCCATCCACAACCCTACCACCCCAATCAACCTCCATGCCTCCCTCTGGTCCTCCCAGCGCCTCGCCCGCGCCCCTCCACCGCACCCCCTCTCACCCCTCACCGAACTCTGCCGCCCCTCCCCCCGCCCCCACGACCACCTCAACCTCAACATCGGCCTCCACCCCTCCGCGCCGCGCACCCGGCTTCGGCGTCCTCGACCTCACCGCCCCCTCCGCCGAGCGCTCTGGCAAGCTAGGCGCGCACCGCGATGGGCGCGTGCGCAACCCCGTCCCGCGCAAGCTGAAGGGGAAGACGGACCAGCGGAATGGGAACTTCGCGGTCATGCATATGGATATGTCGGGGTCGGGGGCAGGGGGGAGGGCGGTGCAAAGGGGAGACGCGGCGCAGAGGGCGAGTGAGAGTACGGCGAAGGCGGCGAGGAATATGTTGCAGGACTCGTATAGGGTGAAGAGGCGGCGCGTGGATGGAGGGGTGGTGGAACAGCAGCAGCAGAGACAGGAGCCGGTGGTACAGCAGCCGTATGTGGTGCCGAGTGCTGCACCGGTGGCGGAGCCGGTGCATAGGACGCAACCTATGTCAGCGGAGGAGACGAAGTATGAGCAGGCGCGGTTACTGACGCTGTTGCGCAGTATCAGTCCGTTAGCGGTGGTGGATCAGATGTGCAAAGCGCTTGCGTTTTTCGGCGGGATACCCGGTGCGCCGGCGCCAGAAGATGAGGCATTCCCAGCGAGCGAGGATGCGAATGGGAGCGGTGCGCTGTTTGTCGGGTGGCTGTCGGAGATTTTTCCGGAGC
>LNAR01001830.1:0-15649 GCA_001630585.1 Pseudogymnoascus sp. BL549 | reverse complement strand
GTATCAGGATGTGTGATACTGTTATACTGTGAATCTCCCCCTGCAGCAATTGCCACCATGGCAGTATCTCTGCCATTAAAACACTCCGAGGTATTTCCATTCCGGCACTGTAGTAGTGTCCATGTCCTTACAGACCTGGTCCATCTTCAACTTAGAACGGTTGAATTTATTAACACCCCCAGTGCCTCTTAAGCGGCAATACACACCCTCTCTAGCCCCTCCTCCACCCGGCTCCGCACCACCTCACACGTGGGACTCAAACCTCCCTTTACAGCACCCATCCGCCTTTTCCAGTTATTCCAACCTCTTCACATTTCTATCAATAAACGTTGCCATTCTCTCAATAGTCTCCTTCCGAATCTGCTCCTCAAAGGAAGAGCTGTCACTGCTTTCCGCCCTCTTGATATACGAATCTGCCAACCTCTTAGTTTTCCTACCTTCACCCAGCTCCTCCTTCCTATTCGCATCTATCCCAGCCTTTACATTATTCCTCGCTCTCGCAATAACATCTTGGAAATCCAAGTGCTGGAGTATCTGTTGCCAGGAGCGATAATTATTGCTCGCGGAACCAAGTTCGAGCCGCTGGCAGAGAACAAAGAAGGAACCATCATAGATCTTGGAGCGAAGAATGTTCCAGCGTGTGCGTGCTGGATTGAGCTCTCGATCTGGTTGTAGGAGGACTTCTTTGGCTAGTGTTACGTAGAAGCTGTCTAGTCTGCTGGCAAGCTTTTGAAGCGTGCAGAGGAGGTAGTTTGTTAATTCCAGATGGTCCTAAATTGGGGTTAGCTACATTCATTCCTTCCGGTATCATTACTACGTGCCTGGCTCTCATTTTCTGTCGTTGTCTTTATGCTAGTGCTGTCAAAGGCTTCAATCCCGAGAGCACAATCGTCGCGGATGGATTCTAGAAACGCCAAATCGATATTTGTGACCGCTTTTGCATATCGGAGAAGACTCTTTTCGTGATACTGAACTTCGTGGTTGTTGCACACCCACCTTCCGATCTGAGCAATCTCTCTATTTATGCTCGCAGCTGCGGAGGACATCCGAGCACGCTCGACGATTCCTAGGACATCAGGAATTTGCACACCTGATGTTCCATTATTGGCAATGAAATAAGAAATGTAGAGATACATCTCCTGTAGTTTGGCCTGTACTTCATCAATTTCCGTATGCTTTTATTCTGGCGGACTACTTACTCCAAATAAGACCGATAATCCGCTTTTCAGAAGGCGAGATTGGAATTGGTAAAACTTTCTTATGCCTCCTGCATCTAACATTCCACTTGAGAACCACAAAGAAGAGGTCTCGAATAAATCCTGGACTTCCACACCAAGCGTCGTGAGTAGCTCAACGCTAACCCGCAGATATTGCGACCACATGTCATACATGTTAGCGATGTCCGAGCTCTCAAAAATTAGAGTGGGCTTGGGTGCAAGATGGCCGATGAAGTATTTGGTTAGGAGACTAGAGACCTCAGGGTTGTTTGTATGCGCAAGATCATCAAAGGTCTGCGATGCGTCAAGACCTCCACTGGCGGCAGCAATGAACGATCCTCCAGGATGAAGTGGGAGGAAATCTGTGATGTCGTATACAGATCCATGAACACCAATCCACATTCTGCTTTCTGCTTTGTGTCCAGTATTCCTTGCTAGCTGAGCGAGACTTATAAAATCTTGCTGTGATGACATTGATTGTGGTGTCATAAATATGTCTATTTCTCGTTAGCATACGGAAGGCTGAATTGAAAGTTTCTCAAAGAAAAGAGCTCTTACCAAGCATAAATCTTCTCTCAGCAAAGGCTATAGTAACTAGTTCCTCTGCCTGGAGCTTAGTCACATTCCTGCTGTTATACATCGCTTGCCTCAAACCAACCATGACCGTCTCATAAAAAGAGACTGAACCACAGACATATAAGTAACCACCACGGCCGCCTGCTTTCTTGGGCATAAGCATATCACAAACAGTATGTCCATGTTCAATAATTAGCGTATTGATGTATCTTGGCTCTGTAACCTTCTCAGTCATTGCGTTAGTTAATGGGTTATACTCAAGCCCATTCTTGTCTCTGGAAAGTGCAACGTGGAGTTCCATCTTTCCGCTATGGACAAGGTGCACAAGCTCCTTCTCGTACAATATCTTGTTGCGAGATTGCACTCCTAGAAAGAGAATGTTTCTTCCACTTCCTTGAGCTACACGTGCTTGCCAGAAACTTCGGAATGGCGCTATTCCGGAGCCACCAGCGAACATCACAATAGGATTGGAACTTTTAACTGGAAGTTGGAAATTTAGCGGTCGGGATATTCCAATCAGCACTGGTTCGTCTCCTGTGGTGTCTCTACCAATTAGATCCATAGAAGGATCTGGATTCAGAAAGCCACTGCTAACGCCATGTCCCCATTTTTCTTGGGCAGGGTCGAGGATTGGGGACAGCTTGAAGCCTGAACGGCATACGGTGAGTTCGACGGTTGATGGGAGAAGTTCTCCAGAGAAACTGGCTATGCTATAGGTTCGTGGGACCTCTACTGGGATCAAATCCAGAAGCCACGATAAGTGTGATGTGTCAAATGTCTCGCTCCATAGGTCATGGCTAGTCTCTGCCAGTGCGAGTTGAAGAAGATCTCCAAGAGATCCACGAACTGGCCAGAACTCACTGTCTAGGGTCTCCTTTACAATTTTTGACGACTCTGCGAGTTTGTTGTAAAGCTAGAACGATTAGCTCGGGTAAAACTCCCCGGGAGTACAACTTACTTTCATCACAACATTTTTTGTTAATGGTGCTAGATGGCCCCTCATAAGGACATCATGTACTGTCAAGATACCGGAGGATGTACTGTCGTTCACTGTAGCCAAGTGATTGGAGAATCGCTTCCATTCAGGCTGTGCGTCCACAGAAATATTCATGG
Source organism: Pseudogymnoascus sp. BL549 (assembly GCA_001630585.1). Classification (NCBI taxonomy): domain Eukaryota; kingdom Fungi; phylum Ascomycota; class Leotiomycetes; order Thelebolales; family Thelebolaceae; genus Pseudogymnoascus; species Pseudogymnoascus sp. BL549. Next base: position 12,743 of record LNAR01001830.1, on the reverse strand, counting down.
ATAGTAAGTCCTTAAGACCCAATGCTGACACGCATTTATCGACCTCTGAGCTTGCATTGAAAGGCATAACAGCTAAACGATCGCCAGGCCTGAAAGAAAGGCCAGTGTTTTTTATATCGAGTGTTACTGACCCAGTGGTTCGTGTTTGGTCTCGGTCGACGGAATCTCTTCGCAGAATACGAGAACTGAATCTACATTCTTCGAAAGATCCGCGCATTTCTTGGGGCTCGACTGTGACATTCTTGTGATACCTATTCAATCTCTCTGTCATAGATTCTGAGAGAGTACGATGGGACTCGCGCCATGGTCGTCCACTCTTGTCGCCTGCGTTAGAGTTTCCATTTGTTTCTGAACGACCGGTTTTGGAGACTAGCTCAAGGAATCCATACACTTTGTCTATTTTCAATTAACATACGATCATGAAATAAAAATAAACAGCTCGAAAACTTATGTCAGAAAGAAGGTGATCGTCAATGTAGCAGCCGTGGCTCTTTGGCACAAAAGCCCACTGTGCTATTTATGAAATATTCCAACTCACATCTATGTGTACCCATAAATCCACGCTCCCCGGCATACGCCTCCACAATTCCGTGAAGAACACCCATCAGACAAGGGTCGCCGGAGGCTTCGACATAATCAGGCACCCGATATGCAGATTCAATTGCCGCAATAAAGGCTCGAATGTTCATTGGTGACCACGAACGCAAATGGAGAGCTTCGATGCCAAGAAAGCTGTCATACTTTAATCTTCCCAGAAACACGTCCATGATCAGAAATAGAGGTAGGGCAAGCCCACTCATTGCTGGTACTCTTGACGATAACGGTGCTGTCCACTTTGTAAACCTCGATCCCCACTGTAACCAATTAGTATGATATAATAGTAGGACCCGAAGAGCCTCTCACCATTATAGGGTTGGTAAAGTTCTCTCCAGCACTAGGATTGACACTAATTTTGTGAAAGACATGGCTTAGCTGATCAACACATTCCTTAATCTTGATCAGCGTACGGAGCAATCCCCGATCATTGCGCATCATGACATTTTCTTGAGATGTGGCAATGAGACCAATGATCGGTGTACAACAACTATGAACCTCTGCCATAGCAAGACACATCGCGTGCTCTGCCCGATCATTGAACATCTGGAATGTAGCGTTAGTGTCATGGCGTAAAAACGATTAACAATCATACTGGCCACCTAAGGTCCATGTTTTCTCGCCGCTCGAGGTAAGGATATGTGTCGGTAGGATCGCGAATACGGTACTGTCGTTCGCCTTAGCATGTATCCGCAAGGTGCGCTTTTTTACTTACATTGTAGATACTGATATCGGAAATTGACAGATGTGGAAGTGGCCGACCAATACGAAAGTTGATCTGCCGTAGTGGTATTGCTAAAGTCGATGGTAGGCCCTTGGTCTCGGGTTCACTATTAATATCTTCTTTAGCAGCAAGGTCTATCGTGAAGCTTATTCCTTCATAGCCATTGTTGCGTTCCTCATAGCGATAACTAAGAGTACTTGTTAGCAAGTTTGTTGCTCCTCATGGATTAGCAACTCACGCCGAAGCTAGGATACCCAAAGCAACCGTTGCAGCCCAGAGAGCCGCATCTGGGATGAACTCTGGGGTGCCCAATACTAAGGGAATACTTTTCACTTCGTCTCGTATTTTGCCGCGCGCAACGACTGCTGGTAAACGCTCACATAGGTCAGACCAGACTCTACCAGGAGTGAGACCAAGCGCAATAGGCGAGGCTGATGGGTCCGGAGGCAGGAATCCATATTTGGCAGATAAGTGGCCATCCTTCCAACCTGACGATGGGCCGACTTCTTCTGCGCGTAGCAAAACTCTGCGAGCTGGTGCTCCCAACGCCGCAGCTAGAACCTCCGAGTCAGATGATAGCCCAGTATCACCGGCCGTGGTACTCTGAGTGTTGTGATCGATTTGCACTGTTCCTCCGAGAAGATCGATGATGGCTTTTTGTTCCTGACCTCGCAGTGGGACATAAGATCCGGAGTTAAGTATCGTCTGTCAAATATCAGCAGAGTGGGTAGTTTCTATAAGCAAAGCTTACTCCATTAGGGGTGTAAAGAGTTCTCCTTGAGCATGATGTTCCTGAAAAGGCACATCCAGCTGGGATGAAGTGATCTAGATCAGTTTCGGTATCGAAAGAAGGGCTCATTGCAGGGGACATGGACAGCATGACTTAATTCAGGAGCGTACGGATCCTCGCTTTTCTTTTCGTTCTGCGAGTGCGAACAATATAGATAAACAAAAGTAGCCACGGCAGACGACTGCTAAGTAAAGATTATCACATGATAACGTGTTAACAGGAGGATCTGCTTTGAAGCACGAAAATACCTACGGCTCAATCAGAAGGCCAGTATGCAAGGCGCACTAACATCGTGTTGATTACTAGGGTCTAGAATCCACAGATATTGGCCGAAAGCTAACTACTACGTAATTTCGAACTGATAATTGGCAGCTGTGATACAGTCAATGATGCCACGTAGGGGCCCGACCTTAACTCGACCCAAAGCACTGAGACACTCTCAGCTCATCTTAATCCGCATTAAGGTGAGCTTAGGGGGGGTTTTACCGCAGATTATAACCACTCAGATCAAATAATGTCTTAGCTCAGCTTAATTCACGCATATTGTTTGCGCATAAATTAAATAATGTCTTACCTCAGGTCAAATTCAACGAAAACCTATCACACGTAGCTTAGGCCAGGTCTCAACTTACCTCAATCGTGTGATAGTTGGATGGATAACACGACAATTGAGCGGTATGTCGAGGTGTGGAAGCACCTGAATTAATGACTACTCGCATGTAATCCTTCCACTCCTCGTGAAGACTGAATGTAGCAACACCCTGATTCTGTTAAAGGCCCCAAGGTAATCAGGGGTTGAATCGTGGCTCGCCGACCGCGCGACACCCCAGTCTCAACAATAGTCCGAGCTGTTGCCCCAATATGTCGAGATACCTTTCCACGCGTTACTCTCAGTACCATCCCAGGTCCAGCTTGCTTTCGATGGGAAAGATGGGCAGTTGTTGAGGTCGCGAGTGCGGGTTTTCATCCCACAGGCACTGATCTTCATATAGCCTTCTGACGCTTTGCCCGGTACTTGCTTATCCATATGGTGATGCTCATTATCGTCGACTCCTCCAGTTGATAGGTTTCTTTGGTCAAAGACGTTGCCAGGCCAACCACCATCCAGTTGTTCGTTACAGTAATCGCAGACAGGCTTGTCAACGTAGTTTTTGTAGGCAATGTCCATTAGGTGCAACCGCAGCATTGGTTCAAATCTTCCTCTTGTCATGAAGCGTGACGCCTGGAAATACGTTTAGGTTTGTGCCTTCGGAGAATTCGTTGTCCTATACCAAAGCCATTCCCCTAGAAGATGTCGGCTGGCACGAGTGTTACTCCCCCTGGGTAATCAAAACCAGGCACTTCGTTCTGTGAGATCGCTGGCAAGGGGTTCTAAGCCCGACCGCTCCTCTTTATCAACTGACTATAACTTTGGTGCTGTGCTGTATTCACTGCCAAATTGGTCCTCGAATATCGATGGCAGTGAGCGCTTGTTGCTAGGAGGTGGATAACAGGTACCCCTATCTTTCGCTTCCAACTGCATCATTACTTAGTTCAGAAGCCGGTAATATAAACTGACGATAATCCTTTCACTTACAGAATACTCGTACGCGGTATATGTATCTGGCTTATCTGGCCAAGGAGCTTCTAAGTCGCCACTTTTACACAAACCTATGATTAGAAACTATGCATCATTAAGTCAAGCATTGAACGACTTACGAGTTATCGACCACCACCGCTTCAGAATTCCTACACAAGCTATCAGTAAAGTAATTTAAAACACTGCGTCTTAGATTAACTCACTCAACGTAATAATTGACACATGTGCCTTTACCCGATGTGGCATCATTCTCAAAAAAGACGCTATTTTCAAACCGAATACTCATCTGCAACAGTCAGTACTGTAAAAACTCTCACACAAACCTAGTGGCCTAAGGTCAGAACTTACATCTGGCCCATTGAAGTGGTAATCCTCGAGTGCGTCTCTAACGGAAAATTCCAGGTCAAGTCCAATAGTGACATAGCAGGCGAGGGCTATCACTCCAGTAGTTCTAGGGTCACTATAATACACAATGTTTCCATCCGGTATGGACATATTTGGTTCGGCGATCTTCCTACCTGAAGGTGGATTTGAGTCTTCAATGTTGGGGAAATATGCGGCAATAGGTCCGACCGAAGAGTTTACCCGGGCTCCCAGGACACCACTGAAATTGATAGCTGCGAACGAATCGTCCTTCTGGTGGCCGATCATATAGTCGAGCTTAATGTAAGGTTTGTACGTAGCCCAGCCCTTCATCCCCGTAGCGTAGACAGAGTACTCATCAAGACGCTCCTTGGGACCATGGGACCAAGCCGGATTACCGTCATTGGTACTCTTGGAAATATCGAGCTTGCCGACGCCACCAATCACGAAGGTTAGATCGGTGTAGCCTTCGGCGTAGAGTCTACCATGCGTCTGGCTGACACTTAGCTTTCCGTCTTTAATTGTGGCCTAATTCCAGTCCATGAGCTACTTCGCCTATACTGTGATGTCAAGGATATTGCTTCATGTGGACTTACAATTAAAGTGAAGCCGTACTCGAAACGGGCTTTGATGCTGCCATCGACGTATGCTCCCATACCTTCGCTGAACTGCTCTCCATTAACCATGCAATTATCGACAGTGTCCCAGAATATCGACGTAGTTAGACTCCTATCAAACTGCTTCTCCTCAGCTCCCCCGCGGAAGTTCGATCCTGTGAACTGTGAGTCCCATTGTCTGGTCAGGTCACTGTAAAAACGATCTTCGAGGCGTTTCTCATCTGTTGACTCCACTCCTTCAGAATTTACGAGGTCATTCCAGTATCTTACACCTGTCAGGGTTAATAAAAAGCTATTTAGCTGTCTCAGTGAAAACCCACCAGGCATGCTAGAAAAATCCACTCGTATACTAGTCTGCTTGCTGTCTTTGCGAATAAGGATGAAGTTGTAGTCAAATGTAAAGTCGAAGACAGCCGAAGATGCCCTGCCCTCAAGATGCGACGGGATGCTCTGATCTGTGTCTCATTAGACATAATGTTTACACGTAGATGATATATCGCGGGAGGAGTAGACTGGCTTACTGTCGGAGACATTCAGGGATATGGCTCGAGCAAATGTACCAAGCGCACACTGTAAACAGGATGGTTAGCATCTTGTACCGACTTTCCAAGTAAAATATTCAGGCCTCTCACATTATCGGGCATCTCTACCACAGTCCCTTCAACGCCCCGTTCCATGACACGGAAGCATCCCTCAACATCCTCGTTCAGACACACAACTCGGGCGACCTGTGCCTCGCCATCAGGCCTACCCGTGACATTTTCAGGGCAGTCAAGGAATGTGAACGGCTCCGGATCGCCCGCTCGTCTTCTCAGTTTGGAGACGGCGTGCGACTCACCAGTGACAACGAAGAAACCAAACCCGGTCTTGTCGGCTTCACCCATGTTAGCCTCACTGCCAAAGTTAACCATGCCAAACCTCGGGTCCCTGTCGTCGGTGGGATAGAACAAATTGTGAGGGTCAACAACAGTGAAAGGGGCAGAGCCGCCACTCGCAAGCTTAGGATCCGTAACAGCACGTAGCGCGGTCAAACTAGTATCGTCCTGATCAATCGCCCATACCATCAAACCTCCAAGGCCCATCTTGTTCGCATAGTCGATCTTGAGCTTGAAAGACTCGGCATCGTCATACGAAATCCAGTTATCGCCTTCGTAGACGATGTATTTCGCGGCGGCTTTCTTATCGAAATACGGTTTGGCACCAGTCTTTTCAAGAATGTGAGTGATTTCTGTGCGTCGGCCGTCAGTAAAATAAAACTCCAGTCGATACTTGGACTAATGCCAGTGTCTGTCTCACCTCGATAAGATAGGATACCGGCGGACTTGGTACATTGGCCCTCAAGTCCTGGACCAGAAAAGTCGCAGCCAGGTTTCCAGCAAGATGGGGAAGAGAGTTTGAAAGAACGGCCATAGAAGCCAAGTCCCAAGACAATCTTGGAAGGCTCAACATCATTACGCCAGAATAGGTCAAGGGCTAGATCGATTTCCGTTAGATTTGTGTGAGGCAGAATTTGGTTCCCTATTGGATTGTCGCTGTCCCATACACCGTGCAGGTCATAGGACATGAAATTGACCCAATCAACATATTCCATCATGTTTTTAATGTCAAAGTGACGAAGGTACCAGTACGATGATGGCGCAGTGAAAGTGACGATATACTCCTTGCCACTTGCATCAACAGCGGCGCGGAGTTCCTTCAGAAGGGCAGTGTAGTTTGCACCGTCGCCGTCTGAACCTCCACGATCATCGGCCCCTGGGTACTCCCAGTCGAAATCTAAATATGAGTTAGCGTCTCAAGGTCCCATGATACTCAGTAGAGCACTACTTACCAATGCCATCATACCCATATTCGGAAAGCCATCCAAGCGCGTTCTTTATAAAGGTTGCTCTGTTTTCAGGGTTCGATGCCATTGTCGGGAAGACGTCTTGCCAGGCACCTGGATCACTAAATGTCCAGCCACCAAGTGCGATTAGCACCTTCAGGTTTGGGTTCTTGGACTTGACGGCTGCTGCATTATGGTACATCGTTGGCGAAATACCATCCATGTTAGTAATTTCAAAGTCATGACTGATGTAGCCAAAGGCAATATTTAAGTGAGTCAACATACTGACTGGAATTCGACTTGGATTCATAGCTCCGCAAGCGTGATCCAAATTCCAAGTCTCCCAGTAGCCGACAATTCTCTTCTGAACATTGCTGGGCCCCGTACTGGGTTTGGGCTGGTTACAGTTGGACTGGCATTTACCCGTGCAGAATTCGGTCGTCGTGCCGCAGAAACCAAACTCTGAGCAACACGCGTTGAGAGGGCATGTTTGATTTGCCGTGGCAGCATCCTTGCCACACGCGGCTTTGGCATCGCAGTTTGACTGGCAGCCATCTCCGCAGTACCTCGCACCATAACCACACCAGCCGCTATCACCGCAACAAGCCCCGTTACTACATTCCTTGCCTGGCCCACAGGTAAAGTCACTGCACTCAGAAGAGGCAGGACTACCACCAGTTTGACCAGGATTCTTGATCACAACCGTAGTTCGGAGGTTATACCCTCCAAAATTAGGGTTTGATGAGGCGCTTGAAGAGCGCGGGTTGTGATGATGTCCAAGGGAGTGTGAGTGGCCGAGGCTGAGAAGACTAAATGAAGTGAGGGCAAGAACGATTGTAGCCGATGGCCATAACAACGGCCATCGAATTGTACTGACGGACGTCCTCATGCTGCCAAGAAGGAGTGACGAAGACTCTACAAAAATGAGAGTGTTGAGGAAGAACACATCTCCAAGTAAGAGGCATGAGAGGTATACTTTATTTGCAAGACATCTAACGCAGGGCCATCTCTCCCTCAAAGGGACCGGGTGGAGTTCCAACAGGACCTGCAGGACCTTCTTAAGCTTAATGCAGTTAACCCAGCACCCTGTATCCACTTATCTAGCTTAGCTGCAAATCGGCGGCCCGAACTAGTGTCTATGTAGTAGCACTAACCATCAACTTATTTCTTGATGAATAGAGTAACGAGCGCATCCATACTTGGATTACTTCATGTGTCTTTCGGCAAGTCTCAACTTCTAGCCGTGCCCTGACTTTGCGGTGGCTTCAAAGCATGGTTAGACCGAGGGACGTAATATAGCATGTATGGCGTATAACTTCTAGCAAATTCGGGGTAGTAAATGTGAAGCCTGTGCTCGTTGTGAGTACCACAAAAGCCACTAATATCTTTGCTTCATTCGTCATGGCGTTGCCAGTTAGGTTCATGTCATATTCTGTGACTGAACCGCCTAAGCGCTACATCGGCGTTGGCATCTTGATGTAGTTTGATAGTTACTTGGCAATTCTTAAATTAGCCAAAGCCTATGTCTATCAATATACTATTCAAGCGTCTAATGAAGAAGCGTAGAAGCGCTAAATGTTGGTGGCTGAATGAGCACCATAAATTTTCGAATTCTCGAGTGAAGCTCCAATCAATAAGTCAAACCCGGAAATTTGTGCCTGTCGATCGATGTGCTAAGACAATCCTTCAGCTTGATGCTTTCCGCAAGAGGCCGTGTTTGCTTCCGGTTTGTGAAAGCGAAGGAATGTTTCTGGCTTACTTTGTGGGCAGCCTTGGTATAATCTGTGACAGTGACAGGGAAGATATTAGAATCTCACCACTACGATTTCTTGGCACTAATCGATCCTGACTAACGGCCCCATATATCCACATTTACAATCCGACCCCACCGAAGTAGAGTATTTCTCAAGCTCCATGGAATGGTAGAGTACGGTGCCATGCCCAATTACAGCCACCCGGCCTGTAAGGGGTCAAGTAGTCACCCCATGAAGTGATGACGGGCTCATACAAGTATTCCTGAGCTAGTCCACGTCGTTTTTATACCAGATCTCGCGGTGTTCAGCTTCACTTTTGCTGTTTTTCAGTTGCTACTTCGTTTCGCCAAGTCATTACGATGAAGTTTCTACACTTAGTGTCGCAAGCCACCCTGGCTGCGGCTCTAGCAAACGCCGGAAACCCTCCTGTTATCCTGCCTGGGCAGTCGGGGACGTCATGCAAGACATATACTGTTCAGGCCAGTGACACTTGCGTCAGTATTAGCAAGAGCTCCGGTATAAATTGGGCTCAGCTTTTGTCATGGAATTCCGCCATCGATAAGACCTGCTCGTACGTACAATCTGCATCTACGGCGTAACCTCCCTACTAACCAATGTTTCAGCAACCTTGGTGCTCTCGTTGGTAAGAGTATTTGTGTGAGCAATCCGTTGGGTGACTTCTTCATGTCCAGCAACAACAGAGGGCCAACCAGTGTAGCAACCACTCCAGCGTAAGTATTCATCGGTAGACCCCAGGACTTGCGGTGCTTAATATTAGACAGGCCCATTGCAACGCCAACACCCGATGGAACGAATTCATACTGCGGGGAATACTTCAAGGTAGGCTCTACTGATAATTGCGCTACCATCGCGACAAAATTTGGCATCAGCCGTGACGACTTGTAAGACTTCCAACATCAGTATATGCGAGAAGAAATACTGACCCCCCTTCCGCAGCTTATTCCTAAATCCCGAAGTCTGGGAGAATTGCACCAATCTCTGGAAGGACTATAACTACTGTGTTAAACCAGTCGGGACCATCACGACGTACTCGGATCATCCGGATTCGACCTCGACCAGACCCTTTGTTGACACTCCTGCAACGGCTGTACCGTATGTGGACCGGTTTGGAAGGTTTAACAAGAACGCCAATGTTATTCCGCTTGCCAATAAAACACGTCGAGACTGCTATGAGTAAGCACCGTGGGCGACTTTTTTTTTCCCTCGTTGTCGAACATGCAGCTGACTCTGCCCTTGCACAAGTTACATCTACATAAAAAAAGCGGCAGAGATGTATAGCATGTCTTGCTGGGGTCTTGCTATGGTGTGCGGTATAGAGCCAGAGGTGTGTGCTGTGCCGCCGTGTTTTGCGGGACGTTTTATTAATATGGCGCCAGGAACTCGTGCTTTGGAATCCATCTCTCGAAGAGGATGGTGCTGAGTCTGCCAGCTCGGATTCAACGTATACTTATGACTGCGAGTTGGCAGAGAGTGTCTCGTACTGCGTTCTTCTCGCATCGCCAACCTCATGTGAGTACCATTTTACTCCAATAGTGGCCATCAACGCACTGGCTAAACTAGACAAACAGCATCCCAGAGTGCCCTCAAGACTCCGAACCCAAGAGGGGCTGGAGAAATTTCTAATTGCACAACTTGGTTCCAAATGGAGCCTGACTATACTTGCGCGAGTGTCTTGCAAATCTACCACTTGACACTAAATGAGTTCTATACGTTCAATCCTTCCGTTGGAAGGGGCTGCGGAACCATGGCCGCCGGGACCTACTACTGTGTCTCTAACAATGCGGATGGCGGTGAACCTGGCGGTTATATTGATCCTAGAGAGTCAAGGTCATGGACATCGACAGCGACAAGCTCAGGAGCATCGACAAAGACAAGCTTAGGATCACCTACAACAGCAACAACAACAACAACAACAACAACTCACGACGACATCTAGTGGTGGCATTGCCACCCCGACACCAACACAGACCCGCATGGTGTGATAATTGGCTAGAGGCGAGGAACGGGCAGATCCGCCAAGGCGCCATCCATTGGCAAGCTTCAACACTACTGCGTACTCCATATATATATTCATGTACGCGAATGTGCTCTTCACAAGAGCCACACGATTTACCATATAATCACCACTCCCAAATTTAATCCTGCATAGAAAACAAAATTTCCCAACTAAATGGGGTTTCCAAACTCAGCAGCGACTGCGGATCCTTCCCACCAAAGCAAAACTGCGATTCTGCTCCCGCCCGAGATAGTCAAGAGCATCGCCGATGTCTCTCCCAACAGCAGCATTAAGAATTTACGTCTCACCTGCCGTTACTACTCGCAAACCGCCTCCCTACGTCTTTCCCGCGTCTTCATCTCCGCGAACCCGCGCAACGTAGAGGTCTTCACCGCCATAGCCAACCACGCCGTTTTCCGCGCCCAGATCCGCGAGGTCATCTGGGACGACGCGCTGCTGTTCGAGCGGCGCGTGCCGGATGCTGATGAGTATGCGTCGTCGTCTGACGACGGGGAGTACGAAAATGAGGATGAGGAGTGGGATAAGTATGGGATTAACTGGAGAGGCAAAGTCCCGGGGTGGTTCCGCGGAGCTTGTCGTGAGAATGTCTCTGACGTGAGGTTTTACCGCGGCTCAGATCTGGATAGGCCGAGCCTTGTTGCGAGAGCGCGGCAGGTTAACGGACAAATGCCTATGGAGGAGGCATGGGCCTACTACAAACAGCTGCTAGGACAACAGCACGATGTCTTGAATTCAGGGGCTCATATCAATGCGTTGGAAGCGCACATTGGATCCTTCCCCGCACTGAAAAGAATCACCATCACAGCAGCGGCACATGGACGGCTCTACAACCCGCTCTATGAAACGCCTATGATCCGCGCATTTCCCTACGGGTTTAACCACTGTATTCCACGCGGTTGGCCCGTCCCCAACCTCATCATACCCGAATGCGACGATTGGGACGAAAAGGGGAGCGACTGGCAGGGCTTCCGAGTTATGACGCGCCTTCTAGCAGAGGGTAAGGATTCGGGAAGAGTGACGGAGCTGTGCGTCGACGCTCATGAGCTAGAGATGGGGTTGAATTATCGGGTATTCGAGCGGGAAAACCGCACCCTACACGACTTTGAGGCAGTGCTTAAGCGCCCGGACTTTACGCATCTGCAGCTTGACCTCATGGTTGACCCGGACTCTGACCAGGTGGATGTGCTTTCCAGTGGGCTTCTCAAGCGCGCGCTGGCGGGTGGGCGGGGGTTGGAGTACCTGAGCTTTAGGACGTGCATGGAGATATGTCGGAGAAGCGATGGTGAGGATTTCCACGTTCCGCTCAGAAGGATATTCACGCCCGAAAGCCATCCGCGACTTCAGCACTTCGGCATTGCCCACTTATACGTCAAGCAGGATGATGTTCTGGCGCTGCTCGCCGACTTACCGGGGACGATACGCTCGGTGGAGCTGAGCACGATCCGGTGCGTAGATGGCGAGAGCACTTACCAGACGCTGCTCTGGGCGATGCGAGACAAGCTGGACTGGAAAGAGCGAGATCCAAGGCCGATACTCACCATTAGCACGGAGCTTCAAAACATCATGCCCGGCCGCGCCATCTGGCTTGATGATGAGCTGTACAGCTTTTTGTACGAGGGGGGACGCAATCCGTTTGGAGATGATGAGACGACGAATATCGCTAATCATATCGATTACGGGTTTGGCTGGGAGGAAGACTCGTTTGAGCCTGAGCACGAGCGGCCGCATGTAGATCTGGACGATTCAGCTGATATGGGGTATACCAGGCGCTTGGTCAATCGATCAGGAGGGAATCGGACCACGGCACGGCCGGTACGGACGCGTATACACAGTGCTAGGAAATAAGTATAATAAGCCGTAGGTTTAAAATCGCGACGAAAAAATACTTTGTCGCTCGTAATCGACCGCGCCCCTTTTCCTTCTATCAGCCTCCCCCACCTTTCTCCCATACAGAACTCTTTGGCGGGGTTCGTTGGTGGTGTGTGTGTATGGCTCTTCCCAGTGAGAGGTGTATGCGTGGAAACTGGGGCCGCGTGTATGTCGTCGATGCGATGGCATGGCATGGCATGATATGATATGTGAGTATCTATTCTAGACAGTTCACAAGGCAAGCATATAGATGAAGTAGGGAAGTAAAAAGTGAGGAGAGTTAAAAATCTCTTCATTTGACATAGCCATAGCTGATGTCTGATCATGATCCTAACTAAGATCCCCCTCTCCAGCAGCAGCTGACTGAAGTCGTCGTAAGGGGGTATGCGTACACACCCCTCTTCTCTTCTCTTCTCCCCTCCCTCCCTCCCATCCCCCTCTCCCAATCCCAAGTAATCCCAAGTCTCCCAAAAAGGAGTTCCCTTCGCGCGTACGCGTAATACAAAAGCCAAATAACAGACACCCTTCGCACAAAATGCTTCCCTTTCCCGAAAAAAAAACCCCTCCGATTCCAGAATGTCCCCGACCCCTAT